>LPNX010103289.1:104914-146542 GCA_001517045.1 Pseudotsuga menziesii | reverse complement strand
ATTACTCAGATTTTTTATTTTTTTCGAGAACTTTGAAAATGAATTAAGAAAAACAAATGAGGTAAAAGAAACAATACTTCCAAAAAATTCATATTTTTTTAGTGCTTTGAAAATGAAGTAAAAGAAACATTAATCTGTATTCTCCTCCTCGGGCCGTGCAATGGTCTCCAAAGCCATTACTACCTGAAATTTAAATATTTTCTGAAATTACTATAAAACAATATTAATTTCGATATACATCACTAATTATTTCTTCTAAACTATCTTTGTAAATTTTATTTTTTCTTTTAAATGTTTTCACACATTAAGAAATTTAAATAGATGTAATAAGAGTTGGAATAGTTCTGTACTTTCTTTCTAAATGTTTTCACACATCAAAAAATTTAAATAGATGTAATAAGATTTTGAACAGTTTTGTACTTTCTTTCATAAATACTTTCCTGCTATTATAAAAAATCAAGTATATCTGAACATGTTTCATCCATGTTCAGTTCTTGAGAGAACTAAACCTTCAGTTCAGTTTGCTTCAGAAAAAAACGCCATGCTACCTTTCTTCTGGATGCTTCAGAAAATTTATGTACTTTAGTCTCATTGTATTTTTCTAAAATTTCTTAAAAAGAAACAGGATTTGAGCAATACCGTGTCAAAATCAAATATCTATTTCACTATATCAAAATTCGTTTTTATTTAAGGCTGCTACACTATAAAATATCAAAATCCACATGTATTCAAATCCATCTCTATTCAAGGTCATATTTACATTTATTTAGGAGAATTGACTAAAATTGCAATGAATTGTAGTGAAAATTGGACCACTCAAAAAAGGGGTAAAAGAGCTCCGGTCTCATTTAAAAAGAGAGAAAAAGACAACAGAAGTGCTGCAGTTCATTAAAATTCTTTTCACTGAGAAATTGTGGAAGCTTCACAAGACCATTTGAACAAAAACAAGTTCAATATTTAACCATATGTAGTGCTTAAAAATGCATAAGCTGGGATTTAAAGTAGAAGAATTCCCTACTCGAAATTGCTGGAGTATTCAGACACTTTCCTTGCTACAAAGAAGACAACCATAATTCATAGAAATGATAATTCATAAAGCAGGGTTTCATAAAATTAAGATTTCTTTCATAAAGCAAGGTTTAATCAAAATGAATAAAAGGAACATTACTCAGTATTCTCCTCCAGCGGTTCCGTCTTTCAGTCGTCTCCAAATTGGAATCGTTGTTAGGAAATTGATAAGATTCAAAATCCTTGAAGCCTGTTCAAACCACTGCCACTATCACTACGCACTCTGTACTGATCAACTTTAATCTGATATCAGCGGTGCTGAGGTCTCTAAATTGGAATCGTTTTCAGCCATTGCTCCCTTCAAATGCTAAGATTGAAACCCTTAGAGCCACTGTATTCAAACCACCGCCACTATCACTTCACACACTTCATTTTTTCGGTGGCAGGGTGAATTATGAATTTTGTTTAGCAGCTTTGGGATGACTAAAAACTCTCTCAAGAGATGATGGTGAATTATGAATTTTGCATGCTTTCTCTCTGCCATCTTGTGTGTCTAATGCCATTCAATAAAGGCAAAGTACAAAGGAAATGAATGTGAATAACTTCAATTAATGTTCCTGGGCACCCCGCTTGGGCACCAAAGGGCGGCCCTCACAGCGGCCCTCGATGCTCGGCATCGAGGGCTGCCGTGAGGGCTGCCCTTTGGTGCCCAAGCGGCAGACACTCTCGAATTGTATATCAATGTATATAACATTGTATATCGTTATTGGTGTTCAGGTGTATGATCGATAGTGTGTGCGTATCAGTTCTGCCCCTTCGCTTCCCTCGCTCGCCCTGCTAGGGCGCATATAATGCCATTTAACTAAGCTTTGCACTCTGTGTTATGTGTTCGTGTGCTGGCATGTCGATGTTAAGGTTTTCAGTGATGTCTCCTGAATCTGGCCGCTCAGTACCAGCCAGGCACCTGTTCTTTAGCCACTGTCTTTTGCACACTATGCAACTAAACATCGATTGGCCTATGCTCCTCAAAGGGTGAATCGTCGTAAAAGCATATCGTAGGTTAGGCTTATTCTATGGCTCCTTCTGCCCGCTTGGCGCCAAAGGGAGGCTCTCATGGCCGCCCTCGATGTTGGGCATCGAGGGCCGCCGTGAGGGCCGCCCTTTGGCGCCCAAGCGGCGGAGACAAGACAGCATTAGCAAGTAGGCCTATAAAACATATTAAAGATAAGATACTGTCTAATCTATTGTTTTTCTTAAATCAAAATAATACAAGGTAGACAACTACAAGAGATGGCAGCCAATTGATTAGCTGACAAATTGAAAGGGAGACTCTTTATAAGATTGGTTAAGTATAGTAGAATATATGTGTATCGGATCAAGATCATTCAGTTATCTGTTAATTTTATTCACTCCACCCAAATGAATCTCTCCTTGGATGAATTACCGGCATACGACGGTTGGAGGATAGCTTAAAATAAATTGAACCCCATATAGATTTTTCGTTAGAGTCACTCCCTAGGCCCGTGCCAAGGTTTTCTAGTTCTGTCCGATTTTGTGCTTATCATTTGAATTTGGGACTAGCCACTACCAACCTATAAGGCCCGTGGCAAGAGCTTATTCCGATAAAGATCCTCTGAATTCCTTAAATTTTTTACACATGGCACAAATCCTTCCTGTGCACATGGTAACAACTGGTAACGCACGTAAAAATACCTCACTTCTAACCACCTCCCATCCAGTTAACGTCAAAATGTTTGTACACTTTGAATCACCATCACCTCATTCCTGGGCATGGAGGATAAAACAGGTAACACACATAGAATTACGTCCTTCCTGGCATGGGGATGATAAACTGTTTATGCACCTAGAATCACCTCCCCTACTGTTAACGTCAATCATGCACTTATAACCACTATCTACTGGGCTAAAACAACTGGTAACAGAGTCTACTAGTTTGTATTGCACTGAGCTTGTAGCACGAAAGTGAATGCACAAAGTATAGGTTTCAGATAAGTTAGATTATTCCTGCACTGACACACAAGAGTTCTAGAAACACCAACTAGAGCTTCTCAGTCGTGTACCGACTGACCGGACTTCATGCACACAGAGTAGAGCTTCCATGTGACTAGAGCTTCATGCTATCCATTACTTCTACTTATATTGCCAACGGGCTACTACGACTAGCAACAACAAATATTTCTCCTGTCTTTAGTAACAATATAGAATATTAGTATATAATATTTCTTGGCATCGAGTGATGTATACCTGTCATTGAACCTTGGCATGTAGCATCGGCATAAAGATAACCTGTATTGAGTACCGGCATCAACCATCAGTAGTATTAACTAGCATATTGACTCTTGGCATCTACTCCTGTATGACAAGCGCGTCAGGTTACATACACCCTCCTGGTCACAACCAACTGGTGGGAACTAACTCTGGCTTTAATACAAAAGAAAGAAACCATAGGTCAATAAGAAGCAGCCCATGGGGCTTGCACTCTATGGCTTAAGAACTCTCGCATATCTACATTTCACTTTTCCATAGACCTTGGGGCATGGGACTAAGACTACAAGGCCTTTTAATCTAGGGCTAAAAAATAATTACTGAGCATGCATTACCTTTTCCTGTCTAGAAAAACATAATATATATATATAATACTTGATAGAGATCTATACTCAAACAATATTTCTTCTCTCTACCTATCGATACCAATACTCTCTCCTATACCGAATAAAGAGATGAAAGTTCAACAACTGCAGGATGGAAACATAGAGAGCGAGATAATAAAAATATTACCATCTGAAAGCTGAGCTAATAGCCAATCATATTTGAAAATTATCCTCACATAAAAGTTGATTTTATTCTTACTGAACCATGCTTTTTTAGTTTATATAGGCGAGATAATGTCATTTGCTTTGAGCTTGAGCGCCTTGCTTACTAGCTATATTTTAATTAGTGCAGGTGCAAAGGAATGCTGTTGGATTGATTGATCCATGCCCTACTCGGCTCGGCGCATACACCCTTTTTGGTTGAACATATTTTTGAATAACCTCCCTTCGTACCTCAGTTTCGCGATCTCTCCTTCGACCACTTTTGGTGAAGGGTTTGTCTCTCGCCTGACCCACCTGGAGGGGATGGGTTCCTCACCCCTTCCAGTCCTTATCATTTGACATTTTTCCTTGCCCTCGGAAGGACAAGCGGCTCCGCTCCTTTTTCGAAACCTATTTTTTGTGGAGCCAGGCAATTAATTTGATTTCTTCAGTTGAAGCATACCCATTTACTGAGTTCCAGCTTCCCATACCAATGCCAGGATCATAGGCCAAGACAGAGGCACGTGTTGGAGCAGAGAAAGCCACAATACAAAGCCATTTAAAGATGACCTTGATTCAGTAGATCTGGATCACCAGTAGATTTGATCTAGTTGATTCCGCCGAACCACCACCTGTTTCAGTGGCATCCCTTCTAGTTCGAAGGCTTGTTCCAGCGTCCTTGTCAGTGTTATTATTTTTATATTCTATAGATATATGATAATAATAATGTTCCTAGTAAAGAGTCTAGTAAGCTCTTTGTTATTATTTCCTTATCCCTTATTCTGCATCACATCATTTGACCATTTCTTTTTATCCTCTTTACTGGGCATATCACTGCTTCACCTTGTTCCGCTTGGTTTACGAGGTTCAGCCTTGCACGAAACACTGTTTCACGAGGACAGGTTCATTTATACCATTTGTTTTTGGACCAGTAGCAGCACGAGACGAGGTTCAGCTAGCACAGTTGAAGTCTCAGTCTTTGTATCAATCACTAGCTAGATATTTTCCTATGGTTGATAAGCTTCACCTTGATCTTGATCTTATCTTTATTGGTAAAAGCTTCAACCTGACTTAACTATAGCTTGGTTGGGATGATAACCAGCCCAATAGCAGCACAAGGTCCGGATCCAACCCAACAACAATCACGAGGTCCGGTTAACAGATAGATGATCATCCCATATAAGCATTAGTAAGCACTAGGGGATATAACCCCAGCCATAAGAGAAGTATGATACGAGGTAGCATCCAATATGCCCTAGCGCATATGACCCCAGCCAGCGAGACAAGACAAGAAATCGTTCAGTTGACTGCTCTTCTAACTTGCGTTTGATCAGAATGAAATTTTTGTTTCCCCTACTTCGTTCAGCGATAAATTCTATGTAACATTTCAATTGTACCGACTTCAAATGTAAAAGCCATTATGACAGACTCGGCAAAATTTTGTTGGGCTATATCTGTTTTCTGTATTAAAACGTTTCAAATCCATTTGAAATCTTGGTAACTTAACCTATAGTTGCAATGTCTTACTCAACCTTTCAATCGGTGAAGTTTAGGGTTTGAGTATTGAATATTTTCGAAATGCATTGAGTTGTAGATCTCATTCATTCTAGCATTTAATTTCAAATCGTGAAGACACAACATTAGAGATTTAGATCTCATTCATTCTGACGTTGAAATCAAATCATGAAGACGTAGCATTCGAGCAGTAGATTTCATTCATCCTGGCGTTGAATTCAAGTCATGAAAACACAGCATTTGAGCCGTAGATCGTCGAGCCACATAGTGTCTATTCCCAAATTAAAACTTCTGTCAAATATCGTCATCTTATAATGTTTTCCTTTCACTGGAAAGTATATTCCTCAACATGAACCCTTTTCCTTTTAGCCATGGCCAACACAGCTGTTTGTTACATATTTCTTTAATGCGGGAAACCATTCGGTTACTTTACATTGCTAACTTGAGGGATTAAACATTGGCTTTAAATGTTTTAGTTAAAAAAAAACTTTTTTACGGAATAAGCAATACTGAGAGTGAGAGTAGTGTCAAGAAGTGTCATTTTGTGTGAATCGGTTATATGATTATATTTTATCGCATTCATTTATATTCACGTAATAGGTGAAAACGTTGTTCACAATGTAATTAATTATAATATGTTATATTACGGTGGTAATATATGAATAAGCTGTTCCTAAAGCAATGTAAAATAGTATGTTTATAAGTGGTGATAGTTGGACCCGATTTATATAGTAGTACTTTAAATATGCACTGATATAAATGGATGTAATGGGTGGAAACGTTGGTTACATTGTAGTGCATTATAATGTATTATTTCAGGGTTATAATATGTGGAATAATTGTTCATATTTCAATATTTTTTTATTAACATATTAAAATTAGGGTTGTAATATGTGAAGGATGGTCTTTAAATATGTATATTACTAATGTGGTAATATATGTGAGAGTTCTCATAAAGCAATGTAATGTAGTACGTTTGTTAGGGTTATAAATTGTGATAGTTGGATCCTATATCCATGTATTATGGTTTTGTTAGAAAGTAATCTTTAGTATTATATTCAAAATCATACTAATGGAAATATGATGACCTTAAATGTTAGGAGTTTGAAAATCAATTTGAGATTTTACATATGTGGCTTGATTAAGATTTTATGGAGGTAAATATTTTAAGATTTTAAGATTAATTAATTCAAAAAAAAATTTGGTAGTGTAAATATTTGGTTTTTAGTTTTTATTGTATTGTCTTTTTAAAAAAAATTTATATTGTTTTTTTAAATTTTTATTTGTGGGGTTAGTTTTAATCTTTTTTAAATCTTATGTATTATATTGCTAGGTGGGAGGGTTATTTTTTTTTTTTTTAATATTTTATTATGTTGTTAAGAGGTTAGGGGGTAGGAGGTTAGTTTTAAATTTCTTTTTTAAAATTTTTATTATATATTTATGTGGTAGGGGTAGGTGTAATTTTTATTTTAAAATTAATTATTATGCTCGTTAGAGGGGTAGGTTGAGGTTTACATTTTTTTTTTTAATTTCAAAACGTAAAAAACAACGATTATGAAGATAAGAATATTTTTAAATTTCTTAAAACATTTTTCAAATATAGTTTATAGTGAATATTGATGTTGATTTTGTTTAGATTATAAATTTTTGTTGATTTATTTTAAAATTCTACATTTTGGATATAGGTACAATGGCATCAAGGCGGATATCTGTAAATGTTTCTGGATCAAGAGCGGAAATCATTCATCGAAAAAAACAGTTGAGGCATCTGAGAATGTTGAGACTCAAGAGAGAGTTCTTAGCTTTGAAGAATTAAGAATGAAGAATGCTAGAGAATGGAAACATGCAACAGAAGAAGACAGAATAGAGTATCATTGGAATCTGAAGGAAAAAAATCAAGAAAAACCAGAAAGCATTCTCTTATTTTGTTCTGCAGATCCATATATTCAAGAAGATTGCAATCTATTGGGATTGCTGAGAGATATATGTGTAGTGCCGAGTACAGATATTGTTTATGCACAGGTGAAACAAGGCAAGACCTTTGCAAAAATCCGATATGCTTTGAAGATTGCAAAATATAATGTTCAAGAAAATTTCACAGATTTTTGTCTAGGGATCGTGGATGAAATTGAAAGCGGGAGAGTAACTTTGAATATTGATATTATTCTTAAACTGGTTTTGTTATATGTTGGATATCACAATGTAATAGATTTAATACGATAATGTTTTTATTTTGCAGTATTTTTCCATTTCGATTTCAAAAAAGTTGAATGGAATTTATTATACAGAGGCCAATCTTATGGATGTCATTACTGTCGCTATTCAAAAGGGACTAGAAGCAAGGAAGAAAAAACAAGTGTTAAATGTTCAAACTGAAGAAGTACAAGCAGAAAGAGGAAAGAGCATCCAACAATCAAATCAGGTACCTAGAAGGGTTATATTTAAATCTTCATCTCGCCGAACTGAACATGATGAAATTGTTGCAAATGAGCTTGTTAATCCTGCTAGTAAGAGTAGCAAAAAATCTCGTAAAATAAATATGGTTGGTAGTGCCTCGATTCTTGTTGAAGGCATTGTAGATTTAGGAGGAACCCCTTCAAATCAAAAAAGGAGGAGATCTGTTGGTGCTAAAACCAACGTTATTACTGAATCTGAGAGTGAAAATTCTTGTGGCAGTAGGGAAATCATTACTCCAGGTGCTGATTTAGATGATCGCATTGTCAAGACAACACAAAATGCCATTCGAGATCGATTGCGGAGGGATAATTTGGTTAACAATGGACATATATTTGAGTTGAATGTGAATCAACTTTATAAACCCACAGAAGGGAAAGATCACTTTAGAATTAGAAAACCACATCACTTGCATATTCACAACTTGAAAGCATTGATGAGGCACAATCCCTATGCACATGTTGTTGAATACCTAGTCCTTGTTGACCCAAAAGTTGTTCCTACTAGAGATGAATTTGATGAAACAATATGTTTTCATTACAAATATTATGTTCTTGGAGGGAATCATTCTGCAGAGGAAAGAAGAGAGTTGATGCAAGAATATCCCAATAACCCTATTTTTGAAACAGTTAAATGCATCATTTATGCTGGTTTAACAGATGTTGAAGCAAAGTTGTTGGCATGGGATCATAACACAGATAGTGAATATAGGTTGACAATGACATTTGTTCAAAGGGTGAGATTTATACACAGTGAATTTGTGCAAATATGTGGTGGGGAAAAATATAGAGTTGATGCAAGTTTTCGGAGACAATGTTGTATGGAAATAGGTCTCCCTATTAAAGATGATATTATGCTACCAAAAATTTCCAGAGGAAGTGATGCATTCAGGGATGTAGATGCCTATTTCCAGTTGGCATTCAGAGTTGGGAAAACATGGGATTTTATTGATGACATATTTAGCTTGTGGGAGAATATTGGCATAAAAAACCAAAAAGTGAAAAAAGGTAGAGGTGTTCCATGGAGCGGTGGTAAGGCAAGTCCTGACGTCAAGAATCTGCCAGAAGACATGACTATTACACCTTGGAGAACAATGCAAGGTGTGAAGGATGAAACATTAATAGCTACAATACTTTCACAGGTAAATTCAGGTGAATTATCCATGGAGGAAATGTGCAGCGAACTTGAGAAGTAAGTTGAGCATTTTTTTGAGTTTAACATTTTTGTTATGTTCTAGGTATTGTGTTATATTATTATATATGATTGTAAACATCATTTATTGTTTCATTGTCTAGTCACAAGGTCTACATGAAAATACAAGAGGAGATGGTTAAAATGTTGAGTGAGAAGAGTTGGGATGATGTCAAATGAAACTATCCAAACTCAAGCTCGATAGAAAGTTTACAACAATTTTTTGTTGCATTCAAGAAGGTATGTTGATCTATGATACATCCTATTTTATTTATTTTCTAATTCAATTCATTTTTTTTTATTACTTATAGAGATCATTTTCATTTGAAGATTCCAAAGAGGGGTGGAGCTGGAGCACCAGAGTCCTTCAAAATCCATATCCAAAGAGCCAAAATAAAACGACAAAGGAGACAATGTCTTGCAAATGTTGAACTTGATGATACACTTGATCATTATATTTGGAATGGGCTTGACACTATGCAATATAGAGTCATTTTAGGTGACTGTGCAGACATTGCAAATCTTGTTCCTAAAAAGGAGTACACACTAGTGATTGCAGATATCCCTCATGGATACGATATCCAAAACACTACTTATGATTGTGAGCCTTATACTTACCAATCATTCAGTAAAGTGGTTTCAGGATTTGTAGATGTCACAACATCACCACTATGGAGATTTGTTGTTTTCCATTCAGACACACAATTAGGGGGCTTGTTGACATCCTTCAGGGGTAAAGGAAAAAAAAGGAAGCAACTTCATTGGTAATATATTTGCACTATATTATCAAAATTTTGAATTTATAAATCAATTATATTTATTGATAAGTTAATTAATTGTTTTATATTTTTGTTACAGGAAAAAGCCTAATGTTCGTAGCTCAGGCAGCGATCCATTCCTGAGTGATGCTGAAAGCATACATGTTGCAACTTGGACACAGGAAGATGCTTATGAACCTCTTTTAATCAATCAAAAGAGAGGAGGAAAGCATAGTCAAATATTGAGTTATAATGCCGTGGTAAAAAAATTAACATATGAAGAAAGGGATTTGAAAGGAGTGACTGTAAACATCTATCAAAAGCCACAAGCATTGATTAATTATCTCATAGATACATTTTCAAGAGAAGGAGATTGGGTCTTAGATTTGTTCTCGGGTTCAGGTAAACTTTCTCATATTACATATGAAATAATATATCAAGTTTTATTGTATGTTTTATCCTCCATTATTTTATTATTTTAAAGTATGCTTCTTTATGCTATTTCACTTAACTTTATTTTTCTTTTTTGTGATTAGGTACAACAATAGCATGCTCCTTACAGAAAGGAAGAAATTGCATATCGATTGATAATGATCCACTCCAATTCAATTACATAAAACAAAGAATTAAGGCTATTCAAGTTCTTCCAGATGAACTGCAAGAAGTTGGTTTGAAGAAAGGAGAGTTTAGTGAAACACTTGTGGCAAAGATGTAAAAAGAGCCCCAACCCCCGTTAGGAGGGGTTTTTGGAAAGGATCACTTTGGGGATATTGTAGACATATAAGACCCAATGGAAGAGGACATTTATGTCCCTGAGGAAATTCAAGCTCCAGAAAATTCCAATGTCGATGAAGAATTTGGCATGCATGATATTGTTGAATAGTTTCATGTTTTGAAGAAAATGTTAATTTTGACAAATTTTGACAAATTTTTGATCAGATATATTAGTAATGTTTTGACTTTCAGACTTTATTTTAGAAATAAAATTTCTAAATATAATGTTTTTAATATGTTTTTTACAAATAATTTGTATATTTTTTCTCGCCTTTATGTGAGTCGCCACTTTTCGATAACTAATATGAAATATGATCATTTTTAGAGAAAAATTCTCTGAAAATGGTTTTAAATGTCTTTATTTTTTGGAATTATTTACAATTTTGTCAATAAAAATGCCTTATTTTGTACATTAAAATGTCTTATTTTATAGAAAAAATCGTAAAATGTATATGTTTTTCATTATAAATTGCTTAAAAATGTATGTTATTTTGTTAAATTTCAAAAAACACACTTGAAAATAGAAATTAAAAATATTTTACAACAAAGATAATTCAAAGGCCCCAAAAAATGTCTGAAAATGAAAATGTGTGATACTGGCATCAACCATTTTTGAAACGGGGGTAAAAATAGCTACTAAAATTAGGATAGAGAAAAACGGGAACTGTGTCGAGTTCTCGTTTCATACTATAAGTGGTTGAGATAGTAACAGGAGTGATGATGATGATCCAGTGATGATCCAATGATGAAGACTTATGCTGATGAACTGTATCAAGAGAATACATTCCTAGTTGAGAGGTAGTGTTGATGTATTTGTAACTTTAGAATGTATTCACTTGTATATTTCTTTTTTTATTTCATTATACCCCGACGGATATGTTTGTTCCTCCGATCGAGAGAGTCATTAATATAATAAAGACATGTAAAGTCATTGAGGTTAACCCTCCATTGTAATTCAGGGCAATAGTCCCCACAATTGACTTGAGGTTAACCCTCTATTGTAAGTCGAGGAAATAGTCCCCACAGTTGAGGGGTATTAGGGTTATTAGACTCTCCTAGTGAGTTTGGCCCTGGAGAGTAATTGTCAAGTGGAAAATAAGTATAAATGGAGAGTGGGACTCTCTATTTAGAACACACTCACTCAAAAATAGCGCTTGAGTGAGAGAGAAGTATCATGCACAAGTGAGAGAGAGAAGAGTTGTTGGAGATCATCTTTGTGTCTTTGGTTTTTACTTTTTCTATTGGTGCTCATTCTATCTATGAGGAAATTGCGGGGTTTTCTCATTTATGGTTTCCCCAAGGAAAATTCTTTGTGTCTCCTGTCTCCTATGATTATTGTTGTGCATTTTATTCTCTCAGATAAGATCCTAGATCATATTGATTAAATGATAAAATTCTAACAGAAGAAAGCCTCGATAGAAACAAAAATTCTTGGACTTAGTGAGAATAACTCAATTTCCAACGGATGTGCTCTTAGCTCATCTTGAACACCAAAGAGAGACTCCAATTGGGTTCACACTTGTTTTGGAGTGGTCAAACCATCTAAATGAAAGAGTATATCAGTCGGAAATAGAGATACAAATCAATCCATAGGCTTCATCCAACCTAGTATGCCACTTATGTTTCTCAATCACAGCATTGGGCTCATTCTCCAAAGCTAGAGTAACTATGTATAGTCCTTTACTGCACAATAGAAGGCCAATTTTGGATTTCCATTCATGATAGTTAAAGGGAGTAAGAATTATATGTGAGGAATAATCCATATTCCTAAGTTGATGCACTCAAGAAGAAACTCTCTGCAACCTGCAAAACAAAACTAGGAGAAAATATTGTAAACTAGGAAAGCTCTTCTTCAAAGGGGGATAGGAGACTAGATGTGCTCTGCTGGAGAGAACATATAGCTCCTCAAATATGTAGAACTTGAGAAACCTTGTGATTTGATATGGTGTATAAATAATATCTCCAATGATATGAGAAAATATGCTAACAATAAGCAAAGGAAATAGATCTTGCTACTAAGATAATTCTCACAAGCATACACATGAAAAATAGAGAGAATAAAAGAGACTGAATCAGATGAATGAAGAGATGAATATTGGAGTGTTTCCTTCTTGTTTATAATGATGAATAAAAATGTACATAAATAGTACATCCACATAGGTAAAATCGAGTTGTATATAGACAAATGATAAAGCTCAGAAAGGTAGACTTACCAAATATGATAAACCCCCATATGTGGATAAAGCACTTCCCAAATCGGTCAAGGACCTCACGAATTAGAAAAAGCATGAGTGAGTTGTCAAGAGTGATGGAAAAACATTCTAATCCTGGAAAATGAAGAGAAAATCATGGAGGATAGGATGGCAACAAAAGATACCAGTTTCCTAGTTAAGTAGCATTACCTTATCCATAGAAAAGATGGATAAAAGAAGAATAAGCCATAATCTTCAGGAAAGCACAGTTACTAATTTTGGGAGTCCATAAAGTGGTCAAGATCAACCTAGGATCAGAATTAATGCATTCATGGGGTATAGATGGAATGTGTTTACTTTAAGGTACAAGTGGATGCTAACTATCTAGCTAGTGGGTATGAATTTAATCATCTAATGATTAAATATTTTATCCTAAGTTATGAGTGGGATTAATAATATCCCAACAAGTTCATTAGAATAGTTATACATATGGAAGTAATTTTTCATCTCAGATATCCAAGCTTTGGATTCTTCTCCTTTTTTGATTTATCCATTGATCATAGGAGGTTTGATATTTTTAAACTCATCAGTAATCTCTTCATATGGTTTCTATTTATTTTTATGTTGATTTCTATCACTACTTTTACCAGAATTCTTATATTTTTCCTTACTATGTTGAGTTGATTCTTCACTTGAATATTCAATCTCATGATTAGAAAATTATAGTTTTCTTACCTTACGTTTATAAAGTGTAGTTCTTGCCATATTTAATTCTAGTCCTTTACTCTTTTCTTCTTCATTACTATGTAGTTTAGTTAGCATAACATTATTTAGTGCTTCCTGCGGTTTTAAAATGCATTCATTGTCTTCCTTAACTCGTTTCAATTATTCCTTTAAATCTTTTACTATTTATAGGAGTTTAGATGGGTTATCATTCCTACTTGGAATTGATATTCACCTAGATTTCACTGTCTCTAATATTACCTTCTTCATTGTTTTCTATATCTCTAGGATGTGATTCTCCTTTAGCATACACTCCGACATCTCCCATAATTTCTACAAAATCAAGGTTATTCTTCTCTTCCTTTTTGTGAAGAGAGTCAAACTATAACAATAGAATTAATTTTCTAATTTATATCAGTTTAAGTATTGGTATTTTCAATCCAAGTGTTGTAGTTGTGCTCTTACACCATTATGTCACATACCCGTAAATTACACCATATAAAAAAAATTATAATTTATATAATTATTCGTTGCAAAGTGTTTTCTTAGTTGTAAGATCTTTTTTACTAGTTTGTGTGGATAAATTTAAATATACTTCTTATTTTTTTAATGGTGGGTCTTGTTGTCTATCCAGTGTTGAATCCAAGTATGACGACAACCAGGTTTACAACCCTCACCAAGGTAACATGTTAATGTTTTAAGTCAATGAAATAATTGGTTTTGTTTACCTAGGACTAAATATTAGGATTTGGACTTTTGTCCTAAGCCATATGCTGATAGACATATGCTTTATGTGTATTGAAGTTTTAACCTTACTTTATAGAAGGTATTTTCAAAGGGGGTGCAAGCCTCGCGACTTTACATGTGATGTGGGTAAACATGATATAAGGCAACATATAGTTTAAACTTTAATCCAAATTTTGGCATATGGCTATTGGAGTTACAAGGTGGATGCTAACTTATGAGGGAGAAGGATTTTAATGAAGTTATTGAATTTGTCATAATCCTTGGCATGCGAGTTAACAACTCATCCATGCATAGTTAAAGAGGTTGGATGACCGCATGCTTTTCCTGCAAAGAAGTGATCTCGACACTCCATTTGTACTCTACCAGATCCTTGTCATTATAAATATGTTTTAGGGTTTTATGATGCATTTACTTGGTCATCATGGTTTTGTTGTCTGGTTTCATATGGTGTTTGTTGCACGACAGTGCATGTTGTCACGTCATTTATCATTTTGGCATGTCTTACATTTTTTTCTTGGTTTATTAACAGCTATACGTTGTGTTTTAAATATTTTTAATGGTGTTTACTAGTGTTTATGGTGGATAATGGTTGCTTGCATGCAATTTTTCCTCTACAAAGTCTTAGTTGTATTTCATTTTCATGTTGTAAGGTGGAAACTTAGGTGTGCTTACATTTTATTCCTAGCAGAGGAGATTCCTAAGACCACAAGGGTTTAATAGTTAAAAGTTAATATTTCCATTTTAATTATTTATTCCTTTAAAAAATTTTCATAGGATACAACAGGGCTAACTCAGATTGGGTTGGTTTGTATAGGGTAAAGGAAGGGGATGAGAACTAGGAGGATCAAACCCTCGACCCTCTGATAGTTTAGTGAAGGTAGGACCTCTCTGACTCCCTCTTTTGTTTAAAGAATAATTCGATTTCACATTTTAAGTTAAATATATTAACATTAAATCTTTGTTTTAGCAGATGAGGTCAGGGTGCCAATGAATAGTCACCCAAATGATTGGGATGAGCGTGGCCTTTTCATTACATCCCAAGTCCTCATTCAAAGTTTAAATTTCTCTTTAATACGCACACGGTTTAGGTTTTCATTCTTGTATGCATTGTTACAATTTTGGTAATGGAGTACTAGATAGCTCACAATGTTTGAAAAAAAAAAGTAGATGAAGGGTGGCTTAAGGGCCAACATGAATACTGACAGTGTTACCTCCTCTCATCAGTATCATTACTCTATCTTAAGTATGATATCTCTATTTCCTATATCATTTTAATTAGAGAATTTTTTTTCCCTTTTTTCCTATTTCATATATCTATTTTCTCTTTCTTTTCTCTTTTTTCTTTTATGTGACAAAGTCACAGCTATCGTAATATGGTTTCAGTCAACTTCCATTGACAAATAATCTAAATTCTGTCCCATATAATTTTTTTAGTTTCACTGCTCCTCCATCAATGATCTCTTTGTTAATGTACGGTCCTAACCAATGAGCTTTTAACTTCCCTGGGTGCTTGAAGAATTTTCTATCATACATAAGAACAACTCCTTTGACTTGAAACTTCTTTTTCTTAATATGTTAATCACGTCATACCTTCTGTCTTTGCTTTTCAACGTTTTGATGAAACCCTGTAATAAAACATTCTTCTTCCAACAATACTAGTTGAAGTAACCTATCTTCAATATCATCAACATCTATCATTTCGATGATCACAACAATTATTAGACTTGGTACAATGTACTCCATATCCATGATAACTTATTTCCCATATATGAATCAAAATGGTGTATGGTCTGTTAACTTCTTACATGTCATGCGATATTCCCATAATACTACGGAAATATTCTAGTCCCAGCCATCTCTTACATCATTACAAACCTTTGTCAATGCATTTTCTAGAATTTTGTCGAATGGTTTGACAACTGCATTTGCTTGAGGGTGATATGGCGCTGTATTTTTATGTTGTATATGAAATTCCTCCCTTAGTTCTTAAATCAACCAATTAACAAAATACGTACCTTGATCACTGATTAAAATCTTGGGGAACCCAAATATTCTCACAACATTTTCAAATATAAAATTTGCACCAGTCGCAGCTGTACAATCTTCTATTGGCATTGCTTCATCCCATTTGGTTAAGTAATCGGTCACAAGGATAATATATTGTGCTCCACTATGCTTCCCTTTCGGACTAATAGGTCCTACAAATTCAAAGGCCCATTTATAAAATCCCTGCAATGTTATCTGTAGCACCAATGGAATTTCATCTCTTTGGAAAGGATTTCTAGTCCTTTGGCAGACATCATAGTTGTGAAAAAAATCCCAAGAATCCCCATGCATGGTGGGCCACCATAACCTTCTTGCAAAATATTACACACTGTAATTGTTCTTGCATAGTGTCCTCCTACGACACCAGCATGTGATTCATTTAATATCATCAGGAAATCATGCTCTAAAACGTAGCACCAAAGAATCTCATCAGGACCCATTTTATACAAGTGTCCATCGTTCAATTGGAAATATGCATCATGCACAATCAACTGATTCTTTTGTGTAGTGGTGAATTCAGTTGGCAATAACACGTACTTAAAAATTGTATGATTTCTCGGTACTAATCATCAAACATGTTTATCACAAAAAGTTGCACATCAGGAATATTATCTTCCATACTAGTAAGTTATTCTCCACTTTCAATCCTTGAAATATGGTCTGGCCTCAAATTCAATTGGCTAGGTTTAACAATTGTCTCAAAATATTTTTTTTGGAAAAGGAGAGGCCACCAACGGATCTTCCCCCAAACACTGACTTATTGGCCAGGTATTTCAATGAAGAATGGTCAGTGTGCATCTTCAAATGTCCTCTTAGAAAATAGTGTCTAAAATTTTGCAGCAAATATACTATCTCTAGCCCTTCTCTTTCCATCATGATACAATTATTCTATCAAGTTGAAAATTTTCTGCTAGTGAAGGCATTGGGATCATCAATCGATCCTTCACCAGGATGTGTCAGTATCAAACTGAGCACAATAGATGATGCATCGATATGAATGTGGAACTCTTTTTCCCAGTATGGAAACACAACTATTGTTGCAGTAGCCATCTTGTTCTTCAACTTGTCCACACTTTCTTGGAAGTCTATTATCCATTGAAACTTAGTATATTTTTTTAACATCTTTTCCATCGGAGAAGTGACCTCTGCATATCCTTTGATAAATTTCCAGTAGTATCCAGTGTGTCCTAGTGTCACTATTAACTATTTAACTGTAGTAGGTTGTGTTAGGTCGAGGATGATCGCAATTTTGGTTGGTTCAACCAAACTTCCATCGTGAAAAACCACATGGCCCAATAGATCTCCAAAAGGTGTGCAAAAGATACATTTCTTCAAATCCATGGAAATTTGATACGGGAAACAGTGTTCCAAAATCATTCTTAGGCTCTCTATATGGTCTTTTATGACCCAAATACTCTCCCATCATCGAATTATACTTCAATAAATTTGCGTATAAAATATTTAAAGGAAGCTACTATGAGTCTTGAAACAATTGCAAGCACATTATTAAGTCCAAAGGGCATTACAATATACTAGAAACATCCCCACTCTGTATCAAAGGTATTGTTGTGACAGTCCTCCTCTGCAAACCTAATTTGATGGTAACCATAAAATCCATTAGTGAAAAAGTACATCGCTTTCCCTTTGACATTCTCTAGTACCTCATCTGTAAATAGAGTCGAAAACTAGCCATGTAAGCAAGCATCATTCAACTTTCTCAAGACGACACAAATTATTACTTCACATGAGCTATTCTTGTCCTATACTACAATTGGACTAATCAAATTTGATTCCTTGACAGTTTCTATAACACCTTCCTCTAGCATTCGATCCAATTTAGCCTTAACCTTTTCTTTGTATCATGGATTCAATCTGTATGGTCATTACTTCGCCATTTCTGCATTGGACCTCAAATGCGTCTTCATTTTGCAAAGATCTCTGAATATTCCTTTCATATATGAAAAACTTTGTAGGGAACAGATCCTGGAATTCATTCAAAAAATCCATGATATTCCCTACAGTCTTATCATCCCAATAATCTCCAATATTGACGAACTTTGGATTTTCAATCAAGCCAATATTTACTTTCTTAATTTTAAGTGGACTTAGGAATTGGTTGCTCGAAATGCCAAATCCTTCCACTACATGCATACCTTACAACTTAGGTATGTTTATGTCCAGTGGTTACCTGTCACCTGGTTCTACCATAAGGTTGTAACATTCCATTCAATGGTGGATTGTTGTGTTGCACTGATGGAAATTTGTAGTTGCGACATGGATTTCCTCAAATATATTCTCTTTCATACTCTGCAGTGAAGCATCAATTTCTAGATGATCACTTAAAAAATCAAATGTGTGTGTGAAGACTGTAGCTAACTCTTCCCACTTGAGAGTTCCTTGTCATAGCTCCACTAATGTGTACTAGTTCCTTTGTACCATATCCAATGTATGTATAAAGTGATGAACCCATTATTATCATGGATACTCTTACCATGTTGTGCGACAATTCTCAATATGTTCGACAGGATTTGTCAATCCTATATACTTACGATCAGCATAACTGATCTCTTCTCCAACTCTAATCTCCAACAATCTTCCACATTGTTTCCATTCGGAGATATATTGTTTATGTGTACCCCACCATCTAGCAGGCGTAACTTTTAGAACAAATTCAAAGGCAGACAATCACTGCAATTCTGTGACTTTTTATTCAAATTCCACAAGAAAATATGTAAGGTTAGGTAAACCTTCATATGTAAATATCTTTCTTTCCTTGGCTACTACTCGTCGCACAGATCTTGTAATTCTTGTGCATCTTTGTATGGAAACTTTATGTAGCCAATTCTTCCAATTTTCTAATGCTTCACATCAATCAAATGTATAGGAGCTAAAACTCTGCTAACTCAGCTTTTCATCAACTATTGGATTTATATAGTTGTCTCTTGAAGACATGATATTATATATATCATCTAGCTAATTACCTTGGCCTTCACTATTCATTGGCTCGACATATATCTACCCTTCGAGCAGATCAATTGGCGCGACCACCCTTATCTATGAATCTTCAAAGAACAAGATTATTTTCTTAAAATTAATTATGGTATGATTATCTATCACCTTATCAATCCCCAAAAGTGCAGGATATGGATTTGTATAATTGACAATTTCGATCAATTCAAAGTCTATGTATGTCCTTAGGCCTTCTACTTCGACAAGTACTTGCATTAGTCGACCAATGGGTAGAACCTTCGACTGATTCGCTAATCTTAACTAAATGGGAGAAAAATCCAGTCACGCCTTGTTCATGCTTTCCCATGTCCACCTTGTCAAGATATTGACATTAGAGCGCAAATATAGAGTGATATAGTCCATGTCATAGTCTTGTATCTACGGATTCATTCATAACCCGTGAATAGTTTTCAATCCTTTCCCAACATGGTTAACTCTTTCTTTAGGTCGCAAATCCTCTAGGGTTTCTTCTATGAGTTCTTTCAATTCTGCGACAACATGTTTATCATGGATTAGTTCTAAAAACATTTTGAAAATATCTTTGAGCTTACTAACCTTTTTCATTGGCTACTTCTTGAGTAATTGCTTCAATATTTCAGGAATATGTCTTACTTGTCCATATTTCAACGTTTGATTGCACCGAGAGGCGCTCTAGAGCCCAGTATGGGGGAGATCTTATAACGTGATGTAACGCTAGTAACATTTGTAACATGTCGGCAAAAAACAATAGTGATAGTGAATATTATGGGAGAGATCTTGTAACGTGATGTAACATTAGTAAAGTTTGTAATATGTTCGCAAACAATAATAGTGATAGTGAATATTATGGGAGAGATCTTGTAACGTGATGTAATGTTTGTGACATGTCGGCAAAAAATAATTGTGATAGTGAATATTATGGGAGAGATTTTGTAACACAAAATAAAAAATAATATCACTTTCGTAACTTTATTTTTATTAATAAAAATAAATTTTCTAATAGGACAAAATAAATGTCGGCCACAAAAACAATCTAATATGGAGGAGATGTTGTAATCTTCCTACCTAACAAAACAATAAAAAAGTAAAAAATTAATTATCTGTAAAAAAAAATATGTGGTTCAAGAAAAAAACACAAAATTGAATTATCGGCAAAAAAATGTTGGCCTTGCACATGGTTTTAAAACCATGTGAAAGGAATTCTAAACAACCCATGGTTTTATTGTACATGGTTTAGGAGGATTTGCACATGGTTTTTAAACCATGTGCAAGGCCTCCTAAACAACTCATGATTGTAGGAGGGCCTTGCATATGGTTTTAAAACCATGTGTGGGGAAATGATGCAATGTTCGTTCCTAACAAAATAAAAAATAATAAAAAATATTATATGTCGCCCATAAATAATATTAAATATTAATAATAATAAAATTATATGTGGACCTTAAATAAAAAGATGTGTCTTTTGGTTTGAATCAAATCAATGGATACCTAAGAAGATATTTGCACCTCAAGAGATTTGATCCATCTCGGAGCTTGATACATCTTAGGATTTGGATCTACCTTGGTTTAAATCTTAGTTAAGATGCATTTAAGCATAACAAGATATGGCAACCATGAAATGAATCCGTGCTAATATCTACTCATGATCTAAACACCTATAATTATTACAAAATGTTACCTATTTCTTTAACAACCCTTTAACTAAAGGGTATTTAAATACTAATCAAGATGCATTTAAGCATAACAATATATGGCGACCATGAAAAGTATCCCTACTATACACTTTTTAATCTTAGGTTAATCTTGTTGATTTTCTCAAGGAAGTCCAAAATCTTAGATAATATGTAAATGCCTACTAGCGCAGATCCAAATCCTAGGCTCTATCAAGCGTCGAGATGGATCAAATCTCTCTAGGTGCAAACCTCTTCTTAGGTTTCAAACCAAAAGTCACATCTTTTTATTTAAGGTCCACATAATATTTTTATTATCAATATTTAATATTATTTATGGCCCACATATAATATTTTTATTATTTTTTATTTTGTTAGGAATGAAGATTGCACCATTTCCCCACACATGGTTTTAAAATTATATGCAAGGCCCTCCTACAACCATGCGTTGTTTAGTAGGCCTTGTACATGGTATTAAAACCATTTGCAAGGCCCTCCTAAACCATGTACAATACAACCATGGGTTGTTTAGGAGGCCTTGTACATGGTTTACAAACCATGTGCAAAGCCTCCTAAACCATGTACAATAAAACCATGGGTTGTTTAGAATTCCTTGCACATGGTTTTAAAACAATGTGCAAGGCCAACATTTTTTTTGCGGATAATTCAATTTTGTATTTTTTTCTTGACCCACATATTTTTTTACGGATAATTAAATTTTTACTTTTTTATTGTTTTGTTAGGTAGGAAGATTACAACATCTCCCCCATATTAGATTGTTTTTGTGGCCGAAATTTATTTTGGCCTATTAGAAAATTTATTTTTTATTAATAAAAATAACTTTACGAAAGTGATATTATTTTTTATTTTGTGTTACAAAATCTCTCCCATAATTGCGCTGAAAGGCGCTCTACAGCCCAGTATGGGGTAGATCTTGTAACGTTATGTAACGTTACATAACGTTATGTCGGCTATAAAAAAAATTGAAAATTAGAAGAAAAAAAAACAACTATATAAATAGCAAGAAGTATCACAAACTACATCATAGCTAGCTACCTTGATCTAGCAATTGCAACAACAACAACTAGTGTGAGAGCAACAATAAACCCAATAGGTAAGAATGATAAATTTTAAATTTTAAATTCTCCATCAACAAATTAAAAATTAAAAATTCTGTCAACACCACCTCCAAGCTAGCCAGCCCGACCTCCTCCCTGCCATGTCCTCCTCCTCTTCACTTTGATCTCCCTGCGGCAGGCTCACGCCGACCCCTCCTCCTTGCTGCGATCTCCCTACGGCAGGCTCACACATACCCTTGGCAAATGAAGGGTTCATGTTAGTTTTAATATATATTAAAATTAAAATATATATTAATATATATTTTAATATATATATATATATATATATATATATATATTAATATATATTAATATAAAGTAATGAAAGCACACACTGCCAATCTTTTGCACGGTCTCCACTTAAATTCCAACTCATGTCTTACCTCATTTAAATTGACTTTTAGATCGATGGAATGACTGCATTTCAAAGTTTTAAAGCCCATGCTCAAACGTATTTCAGTCCCTGATTTCTTTTCCCTATCTAAATTATTAAATGTTAATTTCAATGTTGTTTTTTTAATTGAACTAAATTACAATTCACAATGTTTTTAGTCAACTCTGTGTTATGCCCAATAGTATTTCGTTATATCGAATTCATTCGAAAGATATCTATGTCTCACTCCTCATGGATGTGTCGGTGAAGAGACAAGAAGCAGGACTCAACAATAATATTTTTATTATTTCCAGGCAGCATGACCTCCTCCGTCACCTCCTACATGCCATGTCCTCCTCCTCGCCGCCATCTCCCTGTGGCAGGCTCATGCAGACCCTTCCTCCTCGGTGCGATCTCCTTGTGGCAGGCTCATGCAAACCCTTCCTCCTCGCTGCGATCTCCTTGCGGGCAGGCTCACGTTATTTTTAATATATATTAAAATTAAAATATATATTAAAATATATTTTAATTTTAATATATATTAAAATATATATTAATATATATTTTAATTTTAATATATATTAAAATATATATTATAGTATCTTAAATTAAATATAATTTTAATTAAAATAATTGAAATTTATATTTGAATTAAATTAAATATAATTTTAATTTTAAATAAAATAAATTGAGATTTATATTTAAAATATATTTATATTAAATATAACATTAATATTTATATTAATATCATGATGTAAGGAAAACCTATTTATATTTCAATATCTACGTAAACCTTATTATATATTGAAATATAAATTTAAATTAAATTTAAGGATATAAATGTAAACTATTATAAGTAACTAACAACTAATTTAGGGTGTATTCCATTGGTAGCACATTGCTATGGTTAGTGGTAGGTCATGGGATCAAATCCTCTTGATCAACTTTTCCCCCATTTTCACCAAATGCAATATGATTTAAGTTTATAATTATTTTCCTTACTATTAATCATAAGAAGTACTTGTGGTATAGTGATAAGGTTTTTAGGATAATGGGCATGAGGTTGAAGGTTCAATCCTCCCAAATTACTTAATTTAAAAAAAAAAACTACTGAGTTTTAAATTTGAATAGAATTAAGTGTATGCTTTTTTTTAAAACATTTCATAGTTTTCACTGTATTGTGTTTTTTTGTAGCTATTATTACTTCAGCGCATGAATTTCAGTGTAGATTTCATTGCTTAAAAAAATCAGTGTATATATAATGATTGTCATTTTCTATACAGAGTCTGACCTAAAAATGGAAGATGCTATGAGACAAACAAGAGAGGGACAAAAAATACAAAATGTCGAATATCAAGAAGCATATCAAGGAAGAAAATCTAACGAAATGACATCAGAAGAAGGAGAAGAACGAAATAAAGAACATGCATCCCAACAAACAGAATATCAAACAAGAAAATTGGACGGATTGATAGCACAAGAACGAGAAGAAGAAAGAAAAATAAACGCTGATCGACAAAGAGCATATCGAGAGAGAAAGAAGCAAGAAATCAATTTGCAGAACAACAAAAAAATCAGACTGTCAAACAACAAAGAAAAAATAAACCAATATACCAGTGGAAGGAACTGTGGAAGATGCTCAACGTGTAACGACAGAGAGCAAAGTGTTGATGGCATGGTCCAATTTCAAGTTGTTCCACTTACTAATATGATCCCAAATGCAAATCGACAAAAAGAATATCGAAAAAGAAAGTTGACCGAATTGACAACACAAGAATGAGAAGAACAAAGAAAATGAAACGCTGATCGACAAAGAGAATATCGAGAGAGAAGGTCAAAGCAATTGGAAGAAGCAAGAAAACAATTTATAGAAAAACAAAAAAATCATAATGTTGAACGGGAAATAGAAAATTCAACCAACATACAAGTGGAACCTACTATGGAAGATGCTGAACGTCTAATGGTCAGCGAGCAACACGTTAATGACATGGTCCAATTTCAAGAAGGTCCAATTACTAATATGATCCCAAATTCAGATCGACAAAAAGAATATCGAAAAACAAAGAACGAGAAGAACAAAGAAAAAAAAACGTTGATTGTCAAAGAGCGTATTGAGAGACAAAGTCGAAGCAATTGGAAGAAGCAAGAAATCAATTTGCAGAACAACAAAAAAAAGAAAATGTCGAACGACAAAGACAAATTTCAACCAATATACCAATGTAACCAACTCTGGAAAATGCTCAATGTGTAATTGTCATTGAGAAATGTGTTGATGACATGGTCCAATTTCAAGCAGTTCCAATAACTAATATGATCCCAAATGCAGATCGACAAAAAGAATATCGAAAAAGAAATTTGGATGAATTGACAGCACATGAAGAAGAAGAACAAAGAAAATGAGACGTTAATCATCAAAAAACATATCAAGAGAGAAAGTTGAAGCAATTGGAAGAACGGAGAAATATAAATGGGGATGCTCAATGTGGAACAATCAAAGAGCAAGGTGTTGAAATGGACGATAATATATCGGTACCATTTGAAGAAATGTATACTAGACATGGAAAATTTTGTGAATGAATTGATCGATTAGCAGAAGTTCAAATGTGTCATGTCTACCTTGAGTCATATGCTGGAATACAAGTACGTAATACAAGTACAGGTCCAATGTGCATGTGATGTCTATGAGAGGGATATAATCACAGATTCTCAGCTATGAACCACATGGATCTAGGAACTCAACCTCACGTCCTTGAATATCTCACACAAGTTGAAGAGATGTTGATAGCTAGCGCAAGTCCTATATTGCAGGTGATGCATTCAATAGGTGGACAATACAAATATTGAGGACACACCATTATTTTTTATGGAGGAGATTAAACATGTCGTCAAGACATTGCCACGACATATTAACAACTTGGACTTAATGGTCGTTGTGCGAAAAAAAAGACGCCAAGGATTCAGTTATGATTTCACTGTTAGAAAAAAAAAGTTATGGATGCATTATTATATAAAATTCATAATGATCCATATTATCGATATGTTCAAGTGGATTCTGATGCAGTAGAAGAGTTACCTGAAAATGCAACAGATATCTCACATATGCTTAATTCTGTTACTCTTTTCGATATTGACAAGGACATAGAATTTGCAATGTTGGAAGGGATACCAGGAGTTGATGATATGTTAGATGGTTTACAAACAACTTCTTTTGCATCAAGGCTTCCAAGTGCACCACGAGCGATAGAAATTATTAGATCATGGGAAAATAATCCAAATTCGAATGAAAGTAATGCAAATGAAGAATTGACTAATGTACTTAACTGTCCAGGCATTGGCTCATCTCCGATTAATGAGTATAACACTATTAGATTATTTGATATAGCATTTCCATCATTATTCCCTAAAGGAGAGGTATATTGGTTACAACCGCGAAGGAGAAATGTCCATCTACATGAGTACGCAAAACATCTTCTCAAATATCATGATAACATATTTGGAAGGCACCCTCACTTCAGATATTTTTTACTAAATATCATAATGAGACATCGTGCTCAAGATTCCTCAACTATTTTTGTCAAGAAAAATATTAGTGAACTACTCACAACAATGGAAGAGTTACGACAACATTTACAAAATCTTCCAGATTCAAGATTGGGAGAAAGATTAATGAGATTTGGAACGGTATTAAGAGGTGCACATGCATATTGGAGCAAGTGTCATCAAGAGTTATCTGACTTGATTCAACAGATAAGTTGTCCGACAATATTCTTCACACTAAGTGCAGTGGATATGCAGTGGCCTGATTTGCATAAATTAATGTCAGGCACAAGTCCTACAGATCCATGTGAAGCAATAAAATGGTAACGTCAAAATGTAATTGATAATCCACACATTGTAGCACATTATATGCACTTGAGACATTCAATGTTTTGAGAAGAGGTTTTCGAACATTTTCATCAAGCTACAGATTATTGGAGTCATTATGAATGGCAACATCATGGATCTCCTCATGTCCATGGGTTTCTTTGGTTAAAAAATGCTCCCAACATGGACACTTTGAATTGGGATGATCCTATAGAAGTTATAATTACAAAAAGTATTTCGACAAATGTGTGCATGCAATAAATCCATGTGAGGGACACCAACATAAGATTTAAATTAGAGTTAATGTAGATGATCATCCTTCTGTAAAAGACACAAAACAAATATTTCAATCAGATCCAATGATTGATTATGAAGAACTTCTTAACTGTGTCGAGCGTCAGATTACTTGCAATGAGAAAAGTTGTCTTCGAAAGAAGGGAGGAAAATGGTTTGTCGGTACCACGAACCATGGGATCTATGTGACCATTCAAAAATTTACATTGATGAACAAGGAGAAAAAAAGTATGAACCTAGAAGAAATGATGACAAAGTGAATACATACAATCGTGAAACATCGATGATGTGGAGGGCTAATATATATTGGCAGCCCGTACTTTCCAAGCGCATGGTTATTAATTACATAGCGAAATACACTACTAAATCTGAAAAAGGATCTGAAGCTTTCCACAATATGTTAATGCAGGTCTCTTTTATCCAGAATCCAAATGAGCCCACAACACGTTCATATAAAAGTTTGTTGTGCGAATCCATTATTGATAGGGACATTGGTGCACAGGAGACATGTCATTTGCTTCTATAGATTCCTCTTTCAGAATGTAGCCATCGTTTTGTGGTTCTAAATGTTGGTATGAATGTTTTCAAACAAGTACAAGTTGATACATATAATGCCGACAACGATAATTCTTTGATTGATGCATATACTAAGTGACCTAAGAATATGGAAGAACTTACATTGATAGATGTTGTAAAATACTGGTCATATGACAAACGTTGACGGTGAGAAAAATGGTTACAATGAAGGAATGCATCTATTGTATGTGTATTTCCTAGATTTAACTCTATTCCTGATAAAAATGATGAGAAGTTTGTTGAATTTTGTTGGTCCGAGTTGGTTTTGTACAAGACATTTCGTGACTTTCTAAAAGATATAGGACACACATATGATGAAATAGTACAGAATTGGTAGAATTTGCAGTATATACCTTGGCATGTTGATTGTAAACCTGTGCCTACAGATGCTCGAGTTGAATTCAACATAGAAGAAGAACATCCAAATCTACAAAGAGATTCTAGGCAACATGAATGAGAAATCATATGTGGATTATATAAAAATCAATTTATAAATTATAATGAGTTTGAGATGCTTGGACATAGGGATATTGATCGTATGAATGATTGGAACACTGCTTTTGTAGATGAGGATACCTCCAGTCATGCAATTCATTTCATCTCTGAAATGCAAAAACTGAAAAAGATTTCTACTAATCAACATCCAAAGTCTTACCCAATTGATAGTTGGGGGGATAAGCAAAGAATCGCATACAATGTTATCCTTGAGCATTATAGAATAGGTGTTGATCCACTACACATGATAATCCAAGGAACTGCGGGTACAGGAAAGTCGTATTTGATTGGAGCCATTAAAAAGACACTTGCAAATCTCTCGCATCCAGGGAAAAGTCCATTACTTCTTCTAGATCCTACAGGGGTGGCAGCTTTCAACACATCTGCAACAATAGTTCATTTTGAACTTCATACACCGATCAAGGAAATTAGTCCTTTATGAGG
Organism: Pseudotsuga menziesii; assembly: GCA_001517045.1. NCBI lineage: Eukaryota > Viridiplantae > Streptophyta > Pinopsida > Pinales > Pinaceae > Pseudotsuga > Pseudotsuga menziesii. Next base: position 118,499 of record LPNX010103289.1, on the reverse strand, counting down.
ACCAAGTTTAATTAACTTACAAGAAGAGTTGAGGTATGTTAAATATATTTTGATCGATGAAATGAGTTTTATTGGAAAAAATATATTAATCATAATAGATTCAAGACTTCGCCAAGCCTTCCCATAAAATTCTACTATACCTTTTGGTGGAAGATCAATTATATTAGTCGGTGATTTGGGACAACTGCCACCTGTCATGTATAAGCCTGTATATGCATCGAAAGGTATTGCAAAATAATTGTGGAATCTTAGAATAAGCAACCCATAGTTTACTACCTTAGACAATAATTTAATTATTTTTGTCTTATTTTCTAGTTCATGTGTCCCACCTTATGCAAGTTGTCAATTACCTATCCATAGTGGTCCAACTTGCCTAATTTGAGCCATGTGGCGCTTGGGAAACCTCAAAAAATCAATTCTGCTTTATTCCTAGTCTCCTAGGTGCCCTTCGGCTTTTTCTGCTTTATTGCCTGCTTTTTAAGTGTTTTAAGGAAATAGGGAAAGTTTGACTAGCTGAGGTGAACTAGTTTTTTTTCCTCTTCATCCTCCACTCTTTTCTCCTTGGAAAAGCATGTATGAGTTGTCATTCCATCACTCTTTAGCTTGCCCAAGCCATTTTTATAATTCGTGAGCTCCATGACATATTTGGGATCAGCTTTTTACACCTATGGGGGATTTGCTTAATTTTAGTAAGCCTACTTTATGCTAGATTTGAATTTATCCTCATGCACTTGAATCCCTGATGTATTTTATTTATATATAAACCTATTATTTTACAGGGTTGGCTATTTTACACTGAGTTAATACAGTTTAGTGTTCAGCTCCAATTTCAGTCTCTTTTGTGAGTGATTTTGCATGATCAATTGTTAATTGTTGTGAGTAAAATCAATCTATCAATGGGTTCAATTTCCACATGGTATCAGAGCAATTGTAGATCGATTTATCTCCTTCAAAATTGTTTTGCAGGTTCGACATCAGTGACTAGGAGCCTTCTACTGACAGCCGGGACATATTTTCTAAGCTATGGATAAATCACAGAAAACTATCTTGACTCCCTTCAATTTATTTGAATGGAAAGCAGAGATGGAGATACTATTGAGAGAGAAAGGTCTCTACAGGGTGACTATGGCAATAGAAGCAGAGCCCAATGCAGCTGTAGAGAAGATAAAATGGCACAACAGGAGGGATGAAGCCTATGGTCTCCTGTGTCTGAGTATTTCTAGAGACCTCCTTTTCCATCTTGATGGATTGATATCACCAAATGAAGTATGGGAGAAGATTTCTGATCTTTTTGGAAAGACAGATGAGATGAGGGGACATCAAATAAAAAATGAGCTGATTTCTCTGAGTCCAAATAGCTTTGAATCCACGCAGCTATATTTCTCCAAGTTCAAAGCACTTGTTTTGCAGATGAAACAGTGTGGGATCGAAAAGAAGAATGATCATCTCATCTTGGCCATTCTCTCGAAGCTAGGCCCTGAATATTCAGTGTTTCTTTCGACCTTCTATGCCACAAAACGGACAGCTCAAACCTGGAAGATGCCTAGCCTTGCAGATTTCATGGAATCTCTCACACAAGAATAGGATAAGCTGGTGATGATGGGCACCATCAAACCATCCAAAGATCAAGCTCTGATTTCTAGAGATTTGAAGGTGAATTCAAAAAAGCAAAAAGAAAGCTAAAAATCCACTTGAGCAAAAGAGAGACAAGAAACAGTCTCCGGAGGAGCCACAAGGTTCCAAGAAGAACTACCAAAAGAAGAAAAAAAAAGGTGAAATGAGCAAGTGCACATACTGCAATAAGGGAAATCACATTGAAAGCTCTTGTATGAAGAATCAAATAGACATGCTGACCCAAATCCCTTACACACCACAACAAAATGGTGTTGCTGAGAGGAAGAACAGATCACTGAAGGAGATGGCAACATGCATGATAGAGGCCAAAACTTTGCCACCAAGGTACTGGGCCGAAGCTATAAACTGTGCAGCCTATATTCAGAATAGGGTGCCTCATAAACATATTTATGGTATGACTCCCTTCGAAGCATGGAGTGGGCACAAGCCAGATGTGACCCATTTCAGGATTTTTGGCTCAAAGGCTTGGGATAGAATTCCAACAAAGAAGAGGAAGGCCTTGCATCCCGAAATCAAAGAGTGTCTTTTTGTTGGATAATATGAATATTCAAAAGGGTACAAACTGATAAATTTTAGCACAAAAAAATCCTTCATCGAAAGGTGTGTTTAGTTTGAAGAAGAACCCCTTGCAGCAGTGGAAGTTGGAGAAGCCTCTTCTCCACCTGAACCTCAGGAAGTAAGTAAAGAGTTTGTTGAACACGATGATTCTGATTTTTCTGATGGAGATGAGTTTTTTTCATACCCTAACATCCCTACAAGGTCAAAATGGGAATCCAAGACACTACATGCAGTAGGAGAGCTAGCTGGGGATCCCAATGACCCAAGGAGGACTATATCTCAATTTGAGAGTGGTCTGTGCATGAAGGATCCTATGTTTGCTGAAAAATGATATTTGATGGTGTATTTTGATCCTAAAACATATGAAGAAGCAGTAGGAGATCCAATATGGAAAACAAACATGAAGGAGGAGTTCAGCTCACTCCAGAAGAGCAACACATGGGAGCTAGTGGATCTTCCCCCAGGAAGAAAGTTAGTCCAGTGTAAGTGGGTCTATAAGACCGAATTTGCTGCTGATGGTTCACCACTAAAGTACAAGGCCAAATTGGTAGCCAAGGGATACTCACAATTTCATGGCATATATTACAATGAGACCTTTTCCCCAGTGGCAAAGATGGATTCCATCAGGCTAGCCTTAGCCATTGCAGCCTCAAGGCAATGGGAGGTACATCACATGGATGTAAGATGTGCCTTCTTGAATGGAGATATCACTAAATAGATATATATTCATAAGCCTCAAGGTTTTTCTACTAACCCTTCTCTTGTGTGCAGGTTAAGAAAGTCATTGTATGGGATAAAGCAAGCCCCCAGGGCTTGGTATGCCAAGATCGATAGGTTCTTGCTATCACTGAATTTTTTTCACTACAAATCAGATCAAAATGTCTATTTGAAGTTAGTTAATGGTTCATTAATGATCATTGTGTTATATGTTGATGACCTCCTCATTACAGGAATCTCAAAGGATGAGATTGCTTCCTTAAAGGGTGCTATGAACCAAGCCTTCCCCATGATAGATTTGGGGCTCTTAAGTCAATTTTTGGGGCTTGAGATTGCTCAAACCAAAGTTGGAATAAAGGTGAAATATTCCAAATATGCCTTGGAATTGCTGAAAAAATTCAGAATGAAGGATTGCAAAGCAAGAAAAACTCCTTTCCTTTCAGCAGTGAAGCTGGAAGAAGCTGATTCTTCACCTATGGTAAACAATACACTGTATAGGAAATTGATTGGATGTTTGTTGTATCTGACACATACTAGACCTGATATTTCTTATGTAGTAAGTGTGGCTTATAGATACATGGATCAGCCTCATGAGATCCATTGGAAAGCATCCAAAAGGATCCTTAACTTTGTTCAGGGAACAAGGACACATGGGATCTTCTATAAAGCAAAATCTGCTCTTGATTTGATTAGATTTACTGACAGTGATTGGGTAGGTGATAGCACAAATAGAAATTCCACATCAGGATATGTGTTCATACTTGTAGAAGGACCAATCAGCTGGTCAAGCAAGAAACAGAGTGCCATTGCACTCTCATCTACAGAAGCAGAGTACAGAGGAGTTGTTAATGCAGCAACTCAATGTTTATGGTTGCAGGGATTACTTGGAGAGTGTGGATTCGAATCAAAGTAATCAACTACCATATACTATGATAACCAAAGTACCATTCAAATCTGCAAAGATCCAGTTCAGAAGCAGAGAACCAAACACATTGAGATCCATATGCACTACATCAGAGAGCTTGTGCACGATGGCACCATTCACCTACTCTTCTGTTCACCTTCAGAACAAGTAGCTGATATCTTCACCAAAGAATTTTGTGAGAAGACCTTCAGCAATCTCAAATCACTGCTGGGGATTTTTGATCATGCTGTGAAGCATGAGTGAAGACAAGATTTCCAAATTTTGTTTTATAGTCCATGTTTAAGGGAGGATTTTCCCAAGTTGGTTTTGCCTCTTTCCTTGGTTAAATGGACATGCAATATGTAAAGGGTGACTAAGCCTTGTTGCTAGACCCTATAATTTTCTGATATATTACTCATAATTCAGGCTTAAGGGGGGGTTTTAGAATAATCAACCCATAGGTTACTACCTTAGACATTAATTTAATTATTTTTGTCTTATTTGCCTAGTTCATGTGTCCCACCTTATGCAAGTTGTCAATTACCTATCCATAGTGGTCCAAATTGCCTAATTTGACCCATGTAGCACTTAGGAAACCTCAAAGAATCAATTCTGATTTATTCCTGGTCTCCTAGGCGCCTTTCTGCTTTTTCTGCCTTATTGCCTGCTTTTTCAGTGTTTTAAGGCAATAGGGAATGTTTGACTAGGTGAGGTGAACTAGTTTTTTTTCCTCTTCATCCTCCACTCTTTTCTCCTTGGAAAAGCATGTATGATTTTTCATTCCATCACTCTTTATCTTGCCTAAGCCATTTTGCTAATTCGTGAGATCGATGATAGATTTGGGATCATCTTTTTACACCTATGGGGGATTTGCTTAATTTTAGTAAGCCTTCTTTATGCTAGATTTGAATTGCTCCTGATGCATTCAAATCCCTGATGTATTTTATTTATACAACAACCTATTATTTTACAGGGTTGGCTATTGTACACTGAGTTAATAGAGTTTAGTGTTCAGTGCCAATTTCAGTCTCTTTTGTGAGTGATTTTGCATGATCAATTGTCAATTGTTGTGAGTAAAATTAATCTATCACTGGGTTCAATTTCCACATGGAAAACTTTCATAACGGTTGTGACCCTCGATATTATGTTTCGACAGAATGTACAAAGCAATGAACAAATATCTTTTCGTAATTTGTTAATGAATATTCGAGATGCAGTTCCAACAATTGAGGATTGGAAATTGTTGATCACTCGTACAGATAATTCCTTGGATGCTTCAATGAAAAGTCATTCAATAAGGAAATACATTTGTTTGTGACAAATGATGATGTAAACTATCATAACAAGCATTTAATAAGAGGCCTAAACTGTCCCATTGCGACCAGTATTGCTATATCTGTAAGAACCAACTATTCTACAGAAGGAGATGAAGAAGGGTTGGAACTTGAATTACTGATAGCCATAGGAGCAAGGGTAATGTTGACATCAAACCTATGGAATGATCTAGGACTCATCAATGGTGCTCTTGGAGTTATACAACAAATTGTATATAACCCTGGAATTTCGCCTCCAGAACCACCCACGTATGTTTTAATAAAATTCGATAATTATGTGGGGGTACCATGGGATAAATCATTTCCTCAAGTGGTTCCTATTACATCTATCTAAAGACTTAATAAAAAACAACTTCCATTGAAACTCGCTTGGGGTTTAACAATCCATAAGTCACAAGGATTGACATTGGACAAAGCTACTATTAATATTGGAAAGCAAGAGAGACAAGGTATGACATTTATAGCAATATCTCGAGTTAAAGATTTGGTAGGTCTACGATTTCAACCTCCCTTCTCATTTGATCGATATGAGAAGATGTTAAAATTGTCGGGTGTGAAGATAAGAAAACATGAAGAAGATAGATTGAGAATGATCACGATGTGAACCCTATTTTCATTTATTTTCATGTCCATGGGTTTCTTTGGTTAAAAAATGCTCCCAACATGGACACTTTGAATTGGGATGATCCTATGGAAGTTATATCTGCAAAAACGTATTTCGACAAATGTGTGCATGCAATAAATCCATGTGAGGGACATCAACATAAGATTCAAAATGTAGTTAATGTAGATGATCATCCTTCTGTAAAAGAAACAAAACAAATATTTCAATCAGATCCAATGATTGATTATGAAGAACTTCTTAACTGTGTCGAGTGTCATATTACTTGCAATGAGAAAAGTTGTCTTTGAAAGAAGGGGGGAAAAATGGTTTGTCGGTACCACACACCATGGGATCTATGTGACCATTCAAAACTTTACATTGGTGAACAAGGAGAAAAAAAGTATGAACCTAGAAGAAATGATGACAGAGTGAATACACACAATCGTGAAACATTGATGATGTGGAGGGCTAATATAGATTTGCAGCCTGTACTTTCCAAGCGCGTCGTTATTAATTACATAGTGAAATACGCTGCTAAATATAAAAAAGGATCTGAAACTTTCCACAATATGTTAATGTGGGTCTCTTCTATCCAGAATCCAAATGAACCCACATCACGTGCATATAAAATTTTGTTGTGTGAATCCATTATTGATAGGGACATTGGTGCACAGGAGACATGTCATTTGCTTCTAGAGCTTCCTCTTTCAGAATGTAGCCATCGTTTTGTGGTTCTAAATGTTGGTATGAAGGTTTTCAAACAAGTACAAGTTGATACATATAATGCCGACAATGATAATTCTTTGATTGATGCATATACTAGGAGACCTAAGAATATGGAAGAACTTACATTGATAGATGTTGCAAAATACTGGTCATATGAACAATGTCAATGAGGGGGCGAAATGGTTACAACGAAGGAATGCATCTATTGTACATGTATTTACTAGATTTAACTCTATTCCTGATAAAAATGATGAGAAGTTTGTTGAATTTTGTTGGTTTGACTTGGTTTTGTACAAGACATTTCGTGACTTTCGAAAATATATAGGCCACACATATGATGAAATAGTACAGAATTGGCAGAATTTGCAGTATATACCTTGGCATGTTGATCGTAAACCTATGCCTACAGATGCTTGAGTTGAATCCGAAATAGAAGAAGAACATCGAAATATACAAAGAGATTCTAGGCAACATGAATGGGAAATCATATGTGGATTATTTAAAAATTAATTTATAAATTACAATGAGTTTGAGATGCTTGGACATAGGGATCTTGATCGTATGAATGATTGGAACACTGTTTTTGTAGATGAGGATACCTCCAGTCGTGCAATTCTATTCATCTCTGAAATGCAAAAACTGAAAAATATTTCTACCAATGAACATCCAAAGTCTTACTTGATTGATAGTTTGGGGGATAAGCAAAGAATTGCATACAATGTTATCCTTGAGCATTATAGAACATGTTTTCATCCCCTATGCATGATAATCCAAGGAACTGTGGGTACAGGAAATTCGTATTTGATTGGAGCCATTAAAAATACACTTAAAAATCTCTCGCATCTAGGGAAAAGTCCATTACTTCTTCTAGCTCTTATAGGGGTGGCGGATTTCAACATATCTGCAACAACAGTTCATTCTGCACTTCATATACCGATCAAGGAAATTAATCCTTTACGAGGACCAAGTTTAATTAACTTACAAGAAGAGTTGAGGTCTGTTAAATATATTTTGATCGATGAAATGAGTTTTATTGGAAAAAATCTATTAATCAGAATAGATTCAATACTTCGCCAAGCCTTCCCAGAAAATGCTACTATACCTTTTGGTGGAAGATCAATTATATTAGTCGGTGATTTGGGACAATTTCCACCTGTCAAGGATAATCCTATATATGCATCGGAAGGTATTGCAAAAGAATTGTGGAACACATTCACAACAGTTGTGACCCTCGATATTGTGTTTCGACAGAATGGACAAAGCAATGAACAAATATATTTTCGTAATTTGTTAATGAATATTTGAGATGCAGTTCCAACAATTGAGGATTGGAAATTGTTGATGACTCGTACAGATACTTCCTTGGATTCTTCAATGAAAAAGTCATTTGATAAGGCGATACATTTGTTTGCAACAAATGATGATGTAAGCTGTCATAAAAAGCATTTAATAAGAGGCCTAAACTATCCCATTGCGACCAGTATTGCTACATCTGTAAGAACCAACTATTCTACAGAAGGAGATGAAGAAGGGTTGGAACTTGAATTACTAATAGCCATAGGAGTAAGGGTAATGTTGACATCAAACCTATGGACTGATGTAGGACTCGTCAATGGTGCTCTTGGAGTTATATAACAAATTGTATATAACCCTGGAAGTTCACCTCTAGAACCACCTACATATGTTTTAATAAAATTCGATAATTATGTGGGGGTACCATGGGATGAATCATTTCCTCAAGTGGTTCCTATTACATCTATTGAAAGAGGTAATAAAAAAAAACTTCCATTGAAACTCGCTTGGGGTTTAACAATCCATAAGTCACAAGGATTGGCATAGGACAAAGCTACTATTAATATTGGAAAGCAAGAGAGACAGGGTATGACATTTATAGCAATATCTCGAGTTAAAGATTTGGCAGGTCTACGATTTCAACCTCCCTTCTCATTTGATCTATATGAGAAGATGTCAAAATTTTCGGGTGTGAAGATAATAAAAGATGAAGAATATAGATTGAGAATGATCAGGATGGGAACCCTATTTTCATTTATTTAATCCTTAAAAAATTATTGTCTCTATTTTCCAGTTTAACAATTTATTCAATCCTTATTACTTATTACTCACATTGAGATAATCCTCACAATTCTATTTTTCAGCTTAACATGTTCCTTACAATGTTGATCAAACTCCAGTTTTGTGTCTCCACCCACGAATGAAACTAGCCTCGATCCAAATCCTAGGCTCTATCAAGCGGCGAGAGGGATCAAATCTCCTAAGGTACAAACCTCTTCTCAGGTATTGTACTCAAGGAGGTTTGCACCTCGGGATATTTGATCCCTCTCGATGCTTGATAGAGCCTAGTATTTGGATCTAGGATGGTATTCACTATCACTATTATTTTTTTCCGACATGTTACTAATGTTACATCACGTTACAAGATCTCTCCCATAATATTCACTATCACTATTATTTTTTGTCGACATGTTACAAACGTTACTAACGTTACATCACGTTACAAGATCTCCCCCATACTGGGCTGTAGAGCACCTCTCGGTGCAATCAACATAACTAGATCACATAGTGCTCATGGTGAAGTATAATTGACATGAGATGCTTTCTAAAAACAATGGCATGTTGACATTAAAGAGATAAAGTAGCTCTCCATTTTTTCTAGTCATCTACTCATGATATCATGCTCCTAGAAATAGTTTGTATTGTTTACATATTCATGAAATATATTAGGTGTGTAAGGGTGAATGCAAGAGACTAAGGGTCACTTTTGGCACGTTAGATGTAATAGAAAACTAAAAAATCAAGCATCTCTCAACTTAATTGGATTTTGAGATACTTACACAAAATATCTTTCTTTTAGTAAAAAAAATGAAATGTAGGAAATTGAATCATGTTTCCGAATATATAAGTTTTATGTATTGAAAATTTTCATAACTATGTCAAGTTTCATTTTTTCTAACAATCACTTTTTATTTTTCATGCAAATGATAAGGTATATGTTTTTGTAGGTGCAACCTTTGAGGGTCTAAATGATGGTTTCGGGCTACAAAATTTTGTAGGAATGTAGAGAACATATAGAACTAGTATAACGCTATTGTTTGAAACTAAAATTAGTAATTTTTAAATTTTCTTTTATATAATTATCGAAGTGATCATTCATCCAAAGTGATACACCTTTTGTGGGTGCAACCCTTGAAGGTCTTATTGAAATAATCATGAAATGGGTTTTTTATAGAATATAGAGGTCAATGTCTTCTAGTGCACCATACAATTTGGGTTTAAAACGATTAAGAATTGGAAAAGTTATGTAAAAGCACTTAAGGAGTTAGGACACAATAGAAATCCAAAAAAATAGGAAAATATAATATTTTTAAATAAAAATTACAGATTGTGACTCTATAGAAAAATGCTATTTATGTTTAATATTTTGTCAAAATGATTGTGTGCAACATACTATAACGAGTGCGTACACAATGAATTCTTCATAAACTGGAAGAAATGCCCAATTAGATATGGTTTATCATATACCATAGCACTTGTTTGTACTATCAAAGAAAACTCCAAACCATACACATAGAACTATCTGTGACATGTGAGCAAGTGAATTTAAATGGTTCAGGTGCTACAAAATGATAGTGGATTATGTTTAAATTCAAATTACATTTCTCACCCTTATAGAATTGTAAAATGAGTGCACGTTATAGAACTACAAAATGTGCTCACATTATAGAACTACAAAATGTGTGCATGTTATAAAACTACAAAACACTTGCACATGATGTATTTTTATAACGTCTACACGTTATGTAGAGAAAAAACACTACCACTATATAAAAGAAATCAAATGCATGGTTAATAGTTCAGAGGAGGTGAGGAAGGGTCAAGGGCCTAGGAGGATGTTGGAATTTCAAGTGGAATTTGATGGTCAAAAGATGAGAGGGTGTTGTAAGGGATTATGCACCTAATAATCGTAGGTCGGCAGTTACCAACATACTCAAACACTTGCAGACAATTGACTTCTAAAGTGCAGAATAGAAAATAGGAGGGTTAGAAGAACTTACTTGTTAAATGAATTTCGATCCTTGCTAGTCCTCTTCCAATCTGCTCCACTTCCAAAGTATTCGAGGCTCAATCCTCTTTCATCTGTTCAGAGACAATCTTCCAGATATAGAATGATTCATATATATATGTTAGCAGGTTAGATAAATCAAATATGAAATATTGAAGCATAAACAATTATCAAACCAAGATATATGAGACATATGTGGAAGAAGTAATCTCTTTATTATCAATAATGAGAAAGTTCAGAGTACAACCAAACGTCTAAGACAAGGACTCCTCTGTCACCAAAGGATTCTGATTTTCACTGCTCCAAAGACTTCTGTGAACAATCCACCAGCATAACTGTGCTCCCAAGTGTAAGTCTCTACAACCCTCCCCAAAGCCTATATTTATATGGGTGAAATAAGGTAGTTCTCGAAGGTTAGGGAGGTTATAGCAGTTAGGGAGATTAAGTAAAATGACTTAACTAAACTCCCATTAGCACATGTTTTTATATTTTCATGTTAAGAGGCACATTCGCGGGTATGTAGTAGAGCAACCCGCGAATGACTCGCGACTCTGTATAAGCGCAACCCGTGAATACATGGATTCACGACTTGCTGTGAGGGAGACTCGCGAACGACTCACGAGTTGTCTATAAAGAGAGTCGCGAATACATCCCAACATGGAAAAACTAGCTGGATCAAGGTAGAATGTATTTCATGACAAGCCAAGCTATAGTTTTAAGGGAAAACCTATATCCATAAGTGTCCTTTTGTGTGCCGACATGAGGGATATCAACACTCGGACGGAGAGGTGCCACTCAGGTGTATAACAGATGCCTCCTAATGTGTGAGGTCAGAGGGGAACGATGGCCGAAATACATTATAATCTTTAAATCTAGAGAAACTCAGAAATCCAATAGAGCAGAGAGAGTACCTGAAACAAATACATAATAATGTGATATACAAAGTTACATCCGAGGATGTTATGTTCAATTTACTGGAACACTAGCTCCTTTACAATATTTGATTACATCATATGATACGGGTAGAAACCACGTATATTACAAAGGTGGATCGAAGCCACAATACAATAATGATGAGTCTTCAAAGATCTGGGAGCTGGATATCAGAATAGAACATGGTTTTGTGCAACTTAGCCCAAAATGAGGGACTAAGGTCTTCATAAATGATCCCAAAGAACCAGTACAATCCAAGCCATGTGAATAAGGGTAAGCTGAAGTTGAACATGGAGAGGATTCAATAGTTTGTCAACCAATAAGTGATAATTGACAACTGAAGCAAAGGAGTTCACTAATGATGAAAGTGAATCCAGAGGTACTATCTTCAAAAATCTAGGTCTTTGTCATCAGGAGGTGCTGAAACGGAACCATACTGTGATAAGGAAGGCAATGGATCCTCCAACGGATCACAAGAGTGACTAGGAACTAGGCAAAAGAAGGGAGACACAAGAAAATGGATAACAGATATAACAGTGATGGAATCAGGTGATAGGTCAGACATTGAGTATAGTCCTTGAACAGTGAGCACAACACAGAGATGACCCAAGGTAGCATACAATGGATAGATAGAACTACTAGACTTATCTGTCATGTAGGAGACATGATCAGATTCCCCAGGTATAATGGACAAGAGGAGGAGTCAAAACTCAAAGTGATAGCTGAACACAAGTGTATACTAAAACATGGATATCAGAAAGAAAAGAGTGCTATGTTCAAGGATGACACACTGCCATTACTGAAAACAAGAGAAAACTTCTTCCTTACCTTCCCTGTTAAATTTTAACGAGTCCAGGAAAGTAAACTCGGTTCCCTCTTCATTTTTTAACAAGCTTGAAGAGATGGGAAAATAATGCTTGATACACTGATCCGTGGATTTAATGAGCCCAAACTAGTACATGCCCATGCGGTATTTTCACATTTTGAGAGTCTAAAAATGCCAAAGAAGACTCCAGGGGGGTCCTTTTTTGTCCAATTTAGTCTCCTGAGGCCAAAAAAGTACAAAACAAACCACAGAAGAACTCTCTTAACTTCCGAAGAAGAAAAGGTGAACCTTTTTCGTACTTAGTCGGGAAGGTCCGAAAAAGGTTAAATTACCACCTACCCAATGCTCCTTCCAAAACAGCATAAAATAGCTTGAGTTTTACGAGTGTGAAGGAAAGCAAGATCACTCAGAAAGATCCATTTGGTTACGAGAAATGGGACTTACAACAATAAACTCATTGCTTTGTTCTTGAGTGTTTAACGAGCATGACAAAGACACAAAGTACACTTGAAATCTTTTTCATGTTTGGGCCCAGAGCACGAAAAAGAGAAAACTAAGCTCAAACCAGGGGTTCCTTTTCCGTAAATTTAGTCCCTTGGGTCCGGAAAAGTGATAAACCTATACCTGAGAATACTCTTCTCAATTCCGAAGAAAAGAGAGTGATCCTTTCTCGTATTATTCCACATGGTCCGAGAAAGAGATAACCTACCACCAATGCGGATGCTCGTTCACATATTCTTAAAGAGCTTGAACGGATGAGATAACTCGGCATTCAAGTCTGTTTTGAAGGAGTCAGACCTAGGCCTAAAGAAACTCCATAAGGTTGGGGAGTCCTATAAAGGGATAGCTTGTAAAAAGAGATTCATAAGAAGCTCTATTTGGCGTGAAAAATAGCTATGAGGAAACCCCTGGGCGTGAAACAATGACGGAATGAGTACCAAAGGATGACAATGGCATATAAGGATGATACTCATGAAAAGGGATCCTAGCCATGGAAGAACGATGGTAGAGACAAGGGACTAATGGCTTAAAATACCATAGTCCATGGAAAAATGTTGATTACTAAGGTTAATGTGGAGTGATAAGATGCCAACATGTGTTGGAAAGAGCAACAACCACCCTATAGAAGCATCATCACTTTGTAAAAGTTGGTAAACCTGTTCCAAGGCACAAGGAGGGTGAAATTAGTCAATTGACATTTCAAACTATATAAAAATACCCACTTTACGAAATATTATTTCTATAAATAGTTTGAAAATTAAAACAT
>LPNX010103289.1:91998-104566 GCA_001517045.1 Pseudotsuga menziesii | reverse complement strand
ATTGTTTATTTCTATTGCATATTGGAGAAGATTGATTTCTGGAGTCTAGCTGTCTGTTGTGGTACCCCAAGCCATAGGAATTTCTCTCCGTAACAGAATGATGCCCCCTAATGTATGAGATCAGAGGGGTTATACGATGGCCGAAATACATTATAAGTCCATCCCAAGAAGGAAGTGATGAAGGTACCCAAATGGAAGACCAGCCACCCAATCAACATAATACCATAATACAACTCTGCATATAATCTGCAAATACATCTAGCAGTCCCGGATACATAAGAGTACAATGGCCATGAATAGGCATGATACATGATAGAACATATGTGGTCATCGCCACGTACAATATACATAGATCAGAATCTCCATGATGAAGATATACAAAGGACCATGATCTCCACAAGGCTGAAGATATACAATAGATCAAGATCTCCATAGTGGCTGGAAATGTCTGACATATAATGGAACAAGTCACGAGAGCTGAAATCTCATGAACACTGGCACGATCAAGGAGGTAGCATATAAGAGATGCCACCCATCTGGAAGGTCTTCCCGATAAATAGTTTGAAAATTAAAACATTTCATACCATTTGCACTTTTTGAACCAAAAAGGAAAGTTTACCCTCTATCTTTGATCAATCGCCGTGGACAATTGGACCGTCAGAATCAGAAACTGTCAGCTTCAGGTAAATCCACACCCTAAGCTCTTTAATTTGATCCAAACAAATTTTCAAATTAATGGTTAATTCAGTATTTTGCATCAACCTAAATTATGGCAAAATGCATTCGCGGGTTGCAAGGCATGAAAGTCGTGAATGCGCATTTTATTTGCGAGTTGCTCAATAGGAAAGTCGCGAATGACTCGCGACTTGTCCTAATGGACAGTCGTGAATGCTGTGCAAATAGGGAAAAGCTTTAAAAATAGGCAAAATTTTTAAAATTTTATGATGGAATACTGAATCAAATTATGTGTTTTTGTCAAGAAAAATATGGTGCTGGAGTGGAGAGAGAGGGAACATGAAATGATGGATCAAGCGGCTCTCCAAAGCCCGCCTACTATCCAAGCATTGAGGACTAGTGGGCTACTCAAGTTCTTTTGCACATCACCCATGCGGGCCAATGTCCGCATATTAGAGTTCTTGGTCAATTACTGGGACCATGACCTAGGGATGTTCAATATCCAAGGTGAGACTTTGGAGCTTACCGTACAAGACATCTACTTCATAACCGGGTTATCACAACGGGGAGCACCAGTGAACCTGGAAGGCACTGGCAGGGGTGGAGACCCCTTGAGTGTCCATAACTATGTCGATGTATTCTGCAGACCAGGTACTCAAAAGAAAGGTAGCAGCATTCTCATTGCAGATATTCAGGATGTTACACTTTAGGTATTGGCCAGTACTATTGTGAGACTTTCAGGGTCAGCAGGGTTACATATGGCCACCAGGACTCAGATGAGAGTGGCGGTGGACTGCTTTAGAGGTACTCTCTTTGATTGGTGTACGCGAGTTGCCCCCATAATGAAGAGGCAATTATCTGACTGTAAGAGGAGAAGGCGAAAGAACTTCGGCTATGTGAGTATATTGGTAGCGTTCTTCCTTGAGAGAGTGCCATCTATGAGCCCCGCTATACCATTATAGGTCCGTCATCCACGGTAGCCGAGGCTGAGCCGGTGGGTAGATATATTCCTCTGTCAAGGAGGAGGAGACATAGTACATAGCATGTATGATGATGACTTCTATACATGGTGGGAACAACAGGTGCCGGCGTTGGAGCAGTTTCCATACGTCGGGTCATATTTCTGAGGTGATCTCGACCTTGTCCTCCCTCTAGGAGGAGCATGGGGAGAGATGGGTAAGTAAATTTTTTTTTTTTATCTTTATCAAATTTTTATGAATTTTCAAATGATAGGATATATACATATGCACAAGTCTAAACCCTATTTATGTGTCAAAATGCAGATATTGGACCAGTCCACCCTGAAGGGAACCCACGTACCTTTGTACGTCCTGTTGCATGGGGAGACCCTGGATTGATCAGAGTACTCGATATGAAGCCAGGAAGGCTGACCAAGTGAGTACCTACGATACAGATAGAGCATCTCCCTGTAGCTATGCAGGAGTTCGTAGTTGGGGTTCCACCGGCCTGGCTACGTCTTTTCAGACGAGTAGCTAGAGTAGTACTTGTATACAGAGTTGCGGTGGAGGCTGCCGAAGCCGAGGAGGCTGAGGAAGCCAGGGGGCACAGAGATCATGGGGACCAAGGAGGTCCCAATGGCCATGGCGGGAAGGCTTAGTTCTAGGGCAGTTCGATGGATGATGATCCATATTTTTGTATATTTTGTACATGACGGGATCTACGGATCAGACTCGACCTATCTATGACAGATATTTACATATGTATATATATATATTTGTGTTTGGTTGTCATCTTATTTACAAATGTTTCTTATATGTTTGCTGTATATTTTATAAAATGTGTGTGAGATGCCAGTCCAAAATATAATTATCATATGCATCAGTTAATGAATTTTGGTTTCGTGGAATGTGATTGAAAGTAATAACTTCAAAATGTCTTTCCAATAAACGAATTTGCATAAACTGACGTAACAATGTAGGATTACGCACCTGATAAGCTCGCTTGAGCTAGGAAACAACCAACTGAGAATCCAAGCGGACTTCAAGCTGGGTGATGCCTCGTGACAAAGCATCCCATAGGAGCTCAATTACAGCCCTATACTCAGCAACATTATTAGAAGCAGGACCTAGACAAGCGCCTCCCGCGGCAACAAGTTGTCTTGAGGGGGAATAGATAACCCATGCTGCCGAAGCCATGTTACAAGTGTGACGGCCGGTGCCATCAGTGAAACCTACATACATCTCAGAACACATCTGCAACAACCAGCAGATAGTATAAAAAATGAAACAGACAACCTAATGTACAAAAAATACATACACTAATATACAAGAAAAAGTGCTAAGCCTAAGTGTAGTACTTCTTCAGGTAGAGCCCATTTCTAGGCTCAGGCAGCTTATTCCCATCATAATCCACTAATTCATATGCGCCTTTACTCAAAACTTTAGACATGACATAGGGTCCTAACCACATGGCCTTGAATTTTCCTGCCCCCAGAGGCTCTTTATCTTGGTCCCGGAGCAAGACAAGTTCCCCTTCAGACAAAACCCTAGGTTTGACAATTTTATCGTATTGAGATTTAACCCTATTCTTATGAGCCTGATTTGCAGTCAACGCATCTCTACATTGTTCATCGAGGTGTTCTAAATGGAGCAACCATTCCTCAATCTCAGTCATGTCAAGTAGCACATGAATAGCTATCTACAAGGATGGGATTTCGCTTTCAATTGGCGTAATAGCTGAAGGGGGGAAAACCTGTAGCAATCTTTACATTGGTTCGATAAGCCCAAAGAGCAGGATATAACATGATGTGCCAATTCGAGCGGGCTGCATCAATAGTACGTTTAAGGATAGTTTTTAAAGTCTTGTTTATAGCCTCAACCTGACCATTTGCTTGCGGATAATATGGAGAAGAATGTTCTTGTCAGAATTCGAGCATGGTGGTCAGTTCTGTCATCATGTTATTTTGGAAATGACTGCCATGGTCAGTGACAATCACTTTGGGAATACCAAACCTAGTAATAATCTGATTAAACACGAAGAAAGCTACTGTTTCCTCATTGTCTTTGAAAGTAGGCATTGCCTCTGCCCATTTTGTGAAATAGTCGACAGCGACAATGATGTATTTATGCCCCCCAGCCGAGGCTGGGTTGCATGTCATATAATCGATCCCCCATTTCATGAAGGGGCCTACCGAGACAATGGGAAACAAGGGAGCAGGATGTGACCGCATTTTTCTGGTGTAAAGCTGACACAGATGATAGCGTTTCACTGCTTCCACACAATCTTTAAAGATGGTGGGCCAGAAATACCCGGCACACAATATCTTCTGGGCCGTTGCTAGCCCAAATAAATGACCCCCACACGCTCTGCTATGGGAATCATTTAGGACAATCTCCGCTTCCTCATGAGTAAGGCAGCGATGCAAGACAGAATCTACTCCTCGTCGATATAATGTATCTCCTATAATGAGGTAGTTTTTAGCATGAAGGCGTAACTTGCGTCGGTCTTCCCTAGAGTAAGCGGTAGGATACTTCAAAGTCTGGAGATATATAATAATATCTCCATGCCAAGAATCAAAGGTGGATATAAGGAAGATGTGCTCATCTGGGAATGAGTCATCTTCAATCACTACATCTTCTTTCGTAGGGAATTCTGCTATAAGCTCGACAAAAACTAAGGACTTTTTGGATTTGGAAGATTGGAAAACCAAGTCAAACTCTTGGAGAATGACTATCCACTTGTTGAATTTTCCCCCAAGAATCCATCGAGATAAAACATATTGGAAAGGGTTTACATCCACCACTACAGTAGTGGTCCTCAATAAGATGTAGTTCCGTAACCTTTGTACAGCATAAACAGCTGCTAAGGCTAACTTCTTGACGTGGGAGTACTTAAGCTCAGGTCCAACTAGAGCACGGCTAAGATAATAAACGACATGCTCAATGAGCTTGTTGTCCTCCTGAACTAGCACTACCCCAATGGTAGACTCCGACGTGGCCAGATATAATATAAAATCCCTAGAATAATCTAGTGGGCATAATAAAGGAACCGACAACAAGGCTTTTTTCAATGCCTCAAACGCGAGTTGTGTAGTTTCATCCCATACAAATGGGGTGTCCTGTTTGAGCAGGCGCATGAAACCTTTTGTGATCTTGGCATAATTAACGATAAAACATCGAAGGAAGTTAGACTTTCTTTGTGGACTCTGAAGTTGACTAAGGGAACGAGGAGGAGGCAGATTTACAATGGCCTCAACTTTTAAAGGATCCACCTGAATGCCCCTACTAGAGACAATGAATCCAAGCAATCTTCCTGACTCGACGCAGAAAACACACTTGTGGGGATTCAAGCGAATTTTATAGTATCTGCATCTCTCAAAAATCAACCGTAAATGATCTGGATGTTGGATCCTTTTGCGAGAATGAGTGGGCAGATCATCAAGGTAAGGCTCGACAATGGATTTTATGTCATGAAAAGCAAATTTCATGGCTCGTTGAAAGGTTTCCCCTGCAGTTTTCAATCCAAAGGGAATTTTTCTATACGCGAATGTACCCCAAGGGCAAATAAAAACAGTTTTATGCTGGTCTTCCGGTTTAATTTGGATTTGATTATAGCCGGAGAAACCATCCATAAACGAGAATACCTCACTACCCGCACATGCATCTATGATCTGATCAATAAATGGTGTGGGGTAATTGTCCTTAGGACAGGCTTTGTTAAGGTCTCGAAAGTCCATACAAATGCGAATAGTCCCTTGCTTTTTATCAACAGGAACTGGGTTGGACACCCATTCAGTCAAAGCTACGGGATATATAAAACCTACTTTCAATAGCTTTTCAACCTCTGCTTTCACAGCCGCCACTTTACGCGGGTTCACGGGGCGTAATTTTTGCCGAAATGGCTTGGCATCAGGATAGGTTGGGATCTCATGTTGAACAATAGATGGATCAATGCATGGCATCTCCTCATATGACCAGGCAAAGATATCGTGGAATTCCTTGAAAAGGGAAGTATAAATGGCAATCTCCTCCGGAGAGCAGTTTGCACCTATATAGATATTTTCCTTGACATCTGGTTTTACAAAGATGTTGATCGGTATAGTGGCAGAGATATTTGCGATATTCCCCTCGGCAAACACTCCTTCCCTAGGTAAAGGGTTGCCAGGTGTATCAACATCATCCGACAGTCTCACATGAAACTCTTGGTTTTCTATATTGCTTAGCTCTGGAAGGAAATAAGATCGGTGATGAAGATCCTCACATATCTTATCACGTGTGCGCATAGCTTCCAGAATAGCTTCATCGGAAGGTAAAATTGTGTCTAAGCAATCTATGGAATGTAAAGAGTTTTCCACCCATGAGGGAATCTAGACTTCTTCCAGATCATCCAAGACTGTAAGAGGATCTGGAATGGGATCAACAGTGGTTTGGGTAATAGCTTGATACGCCACTTCCATTGCAGATAAGGGAACTTCCGGTTCCTGAGGGGTTTGGAGGACCCAAGGATCAGTTCTATCGACCATTGAATCAATGGACTTCCCTACAGTAGTAGAAATGATATAAAGGACCGGAGCTGGAATATCGAATGTGCCCATCAATGATGTGTACATTCCAGCCCCCAAGCTCTGTGCAGCAGGTTTGGCCTTATCAACCAATGGCACAGTGGAATATTTAGACTCTAAGCGGCCTTTTCGGGTAAAATCAAGTTGGTCAATAGTGACCACCTTTCCCTCATGTGGAAAAACCACGACACAAAAGAAAACTGATGCAACAGCAGACATTGCATAAGTCCAATTCCTACCCAGAAGCAAATTGTAGTCCAACGGAGCATCAATCACTTCAACTTCAACAGACACTGCTTTGCCAGCCAACTTAATCTCAAAAGCCGGCAGGATACCATGTGGACGAAAAGACTTTCCATCAAAAGCAGTAAGTAAAGTGGTTGATGGGACTAGCTCTGGGGATCCAAGAGCTTTCCAACAGGACAGGGACATAACACAGGTAGAGGCTCCCTCATCAAGAACTACTCGTCCAATGGTCTTACCACCATGGACAACATCTATCGATAGAGCTACATGGTAAGGGAGGAAAATTTTAACATCAGATAGATGCAATTTCGCTGTGAGACTCGAAGAGTCCATGCTACCTAAAGCTACTAAGAGGGCATCCCGCTGAGCGGGACAGCTCTGTAGCACCTCCAAAGCTGACATTGCACACGGAGTCTGAGCCAAGTCTTAAACCACAGAGTAGTTAGAAGCGGCTGTGGCATTTGGGTTATGCAAAGTCTTCTTAAATACACCTTTAGGTATCTTTGGCATTATTTCCGTAGGTTTCTCTATAGTGAGAGGGTTGGAAGGTTCAACTATAGGTTTACCCTTCGCATCAGTCTCTTTCTCATAGTTTTTGTTCCTAGTTTGTAACAAAGTTGAGGATCTAACCATGTTGATATAATTGGGGTCAGGGGCAGCTTGAGTGCCCCTTGCTACGGTAGAAGCTGAAGCAGAATTCTACCCTTGGGGAAACACATCCTTCAGGACCGCCGGCGGTTGAGCTTGGAGCAGCTTCTGAGCTTGTTCCATGAGGGGACAAAGATGAGTAAGGTGGTCCCCTTGGCACAACTTACAAGGGAACTTGACTTTCTTATTTTCCTTTTTTCCCCCATCAGCATTGTTTGCGGGCTTTGGCTTGTTTTGATTTTGGTTTCCCTCTCCCTTTTTACCTTTCTTCTTCTTCCCGCCGGGCTGTTGATTGCCCTTCGAAGAGGTTTGTGCAAAAACATTTGCACTTTGAAAGGAGGGGGCAACCTTTGCTGCCTCCACCGTAGACTGTTTGAAAAACAATTGGTGAAGTTGTTTTGTCAAAGACTCTACAATGGGAGAGTTTACGGACCCAACCACACCATCGGCATGGGGTCCAGGCTTGTGTTTCTCAGCCTCATGCGAAGGCCTTTTTTCCTTAGGGATAATTTCATATAGAATCCTAGACTGTGAATAAATTAAGTCCAACTGTTGGGCCCTGAGTATGGCTTCTTCTTCACTAGTCACTCCTGATGTGGAAACATCCTTAGATATGTATGGCAACAATGACTTAAGGAACCACTCTAATAGAAACTCAGGAGGGATGGTAGCTTTGTGTTGTAATCTCACAGATCACATAAGGTTACCAATAATACATACAAAAATATACACAGATACAAGAGACAAGAACAGATAGTATAAACAGATTATATTATTCTCAATAGATCATACAAAGCCAAGAACTGAACTACGTTCTTGTGTGGCTCAACAGCCTAATATATACAGGTTACAAACAGTTACAATCATAACTACCTGTCGGTTCACCGAACCAACATGACTATTAGTTAACAGACTAACTACTGTGTTTACTCAGCCGACCTACGTATTCAGTCTCTCGACTTAGTCGGCTGATCGACTAAGTTGGTCTTCGTTCAAGTCGACTTATGTCGAATTGCTCCTTCTACATCTCCCCCACAAACAAAACATTTCTTCGTCCCGAAGAAAGAGGGAGGTACCAAAATGGAAATCCTGTCGAACTCTTTAGACTTGCTCCTGTTGAGGACTATGTAGGCGGATGGTTGGTCGTCGCTGAACGCATACTTCGACGATGGCTGGGGCTGTGATGGCCAATTGATGCTGAAAGTTGGTCCATCTCTGTAATGCCTTCTCGATATCGATGGTCAAGGTAGTGAGACTTGACAGGATCGACATCTTTTCGACGTAGATTTTTCTGCTATATTTTCCATGGTCGGGCCCAAGATTTGATTTTGCTCATCTGCAGCCTGGAGGAGTCTCTTTATGTGGGGACAGAGGTTGTCAACTTTCTCCAAGTTAGGTAGAGCCTGTTGAACCCACTGATGGGCCTCACGTTCTAATTTCTGCAGCTTGTTGGTTTCCATGACAATCTGCTCTTCGACGGTCTGCCTTAGTTCAGCTTCTGTAGACTTCCGAGCTTCTAGAGCTTGGATGCCTTGTCTGCTTTGTCTTATCTGCTGGTATACCTGTCCATAGTGTGTCGGCCAATCTCTGAGTACTTCCTCAGTGACAATAGATTCCTCCATATGGTCCTGTAAGACCTTGTATGCCTCTGAAAATGCAGTGTGTTGGGCCAACAACAGTCGGGCAGTTTCTTCCTTTTGTTCTGCTTTGGTCTCTTGGAGGCGTGCCTGGATGGTCGATACCATCCCTTCCAATATCTGATATGCCCTCTCCAAAGGTCGATCTGTGGCTACTTCGACAAGGCCTGGAACAATGGATTGAGCAAGAGACCTGCATTTGTCGAGGAACTCGACTTTTTTTGTCTCCTTATCCTTGAGTTGTTTCCTTAGTCTGGTCATCCTCCTCTTCGACTCTTTCGCTAGGGTGTTGAGTAAGTGGCCGACCTCTGAGTCGGTCAACGAGCTTACATCCCGTAAGCTAATCCTTAGCTGAGCGGGTCTAGGAAGAGGTTCTGTTGTCTCCTTTGCTTGCTCTGTTGGGTTGTCGTGAGGACCTGCAGAAGTGGAAGGTGGATCAGAGGTCGAAGGGGTTTGTGTCGGAGGGGTTGGTTCAGTGGTCGGGGGTTTTTGTGTTTGGGGAGGTGGGATGTCCACCTCCGGCTGTGATGATGATGGTGGTCTCAGCTGTGAATCAGGCGGTGGTGGACGTGGTGGAGATGATGGTGGTGGGGGTGGGGAGGGAGGGTTTCCTGATCCTGGTGGTGATGGAGAATGGTGTTGGGAACTTTGGTCGGAAGACATAATGTCTTCTTCCGGTCGGTAGTCAGTGAAGGTCTGTTCAATGCCTGATACATCGCCACCATCATGGATCCTTGTAAATATTGTTGTTTGCTGGGCGTATATCTTGCTGCTGGCTTTCAGGGGTGTTGTTGTCTTTATTGTTTGGGCTGACTGGAATATTGCAGGTAGTGTTTGAAAGAAGGCTTTGAGTTCAGCGTCCGTGCTGGCCCTGGCCCTGAGCGCTTCAGGGATAACTCTTTCAAAGACTTCTGGGGAAATGGCGGCCTGCTGCACTGGCGCTTGCTCCTCGACTATTTTAGTCGGAGATGGAGGGGGAGGAGTCGTCACCAGGTCGACCACATCTTCGGACAGTGGTGTTGTTTTGGCCTTCTTTGGCCGACCTCCCGGTGCTCCTGCTTCAACAAAACGTTGAAACTGGGTTTCAACAGTTACCTTATTTGCTCGGGCATCCTCGACAATATCGAGTGCTGATGCTGCCAGTTCGTCTTCGTCGTCGGTGGAGTCAGCAAGGACAAGCTTATGCTTACCTTTGCCTTGCTGACGTTTCTGCAGTTTGATGTTCCTTCTTGCAATGGCTATCTCCTTCGCCAGTTTCTTGATAATGCTCCGAGACACAGCATATTCAGGGTTGTCTTCCTCGACTTCCCCTGTCGGGTTCTGAGCGGGGTCGACAGTCTGAGTAGCCGGAGGAACTGTTTGTTGTACTGGTTGTTGTGCTGGTGGTGGTGTCTGATGTTGCTCTGTCGGGGGGTCCACTACTGGTGCAGTCGGATGCTTCACTGTTATGTGCACCCGACCAGGAGTATCGATCAGAGTATCCTGCGTCACAAAGGTGCCAATATACAAGTGCAGCTTGTAGTCTTCCTCCTTCTCCTGGTCCGTCAGAGGTTCGACTATAGAGAAGTCGACCTGTTTTGCAGCCTCCGGGACTTGAATTTTGGTTTTTGCTTGTCTAGACAGCTCCCGAAAGATCTGGTCGACTGTGGGATAGTAGTCGAGGTCCCTGGCATTTGAATCCTGAGTGTTTGAGGACCATACTGATGTATGGTCAAGCTCCAGCTGGATGTGTGAGTCGGCTGGGAGGTGTCGTCGGATGTTCTGGGGCACCCTCCACCTTGTCGTGCGCAGCTTAAGCTGCTGGAACCAGTTTTCCAGAAATACCTTGCCTTGGTTTAGTTCATGCACAGTTCCTTTTTGGTAAAATGGTTTGAACCTGTGCATCTCAAATCTAGTCGGCTCGCACAAGACAGGACTGCCTACCGGGCATATATAGTACATAGCAATCCAAATGATTAAGGAGGGGAATTTGATAATACCTCATGTTTCCTGACAGCGCTCGCATATGGTTTTGACCAAGTCTGTGAGGTAGTCTGCCCATCTGAAGATTCGTCCGTCGGTTGCAATTTTGTCGACGGCGTCCAGCATTTCCAGTTTGAGGTCACTGCTGCGACCAGCCAAGGTGAGAGTAATGGCGATGATTTTCTCCATGATCTGTGGTGTTCGTTCGTCGATCTGACTGATCATCAGACCCTTGGATTTTTTACCCGACGCCAAACCTGTAAGGCGTTTGACTAGCCCTTCCTTGATCCCAATGGGGACCGGGTCACCCTGGTTTGACAAACCAGTAAGTCGGGAGATAACATCTCCAGTGATGTCGACCGGTCGGTCAAAGTAAAATCGGCCGTTGTGGTAACGACTGATAATGAATTTGACCGCGGCTTCCTTCGTACCAGTGAAGCTGGCCATGAGAGGTGCGTTTGCATAAGCATATATGGTGCTATGCCTAACTTTCTCAGCCTCCTGGGTGAGTCGTCGGTCTTCAAATGCCCATTCTTGAATATCCGTCCACAGCTTTTGAAACGGACCCTCCTGGACTTTCGCGTTTTGGATTCGCTTTAGTCGCTGGAGTAAGGGTGAGTCTGCTGCCTGAAGTTCTTGGGCCTTAGCCGCAGCTCTGGTGCGTTTGGGTGCCATGGTTTCTGACTGAACAGACTGGTCGAAATTCTTACACGGTTCGCAAGTTTCAGTCGACTGGGAGTTCGAATGCTCTGTAGGTACGTGGTGTGGTGAATGAACTGTGGGATGTCCATTATTTATAGGCGCGGGTGGGGTGGATTGTCGAACTGGGTGAATTAATGGTGGACTTGACAGTCCAACTGCAACACTCGAGTGCGATTTCGTGAATATGGGGCGGGGCTCGATGCCATTAATGCGGGATGGGACGCTCCAGGTCGGCGGTCGGTGTCGGTGGTGAGAACGGTCGACATGGTCGGTCGATGAAGATAGTCGATGGAAATGAAGTCAGTTGTCGAAGGGGTGAGTGGCTGTCATGATGGTGGTTTATGAGTGTTGATTTGTGGACTATTTCTAAATTTTTATGCAGTTTTTGGTGTCAGTTAAGACCGTTATATGATTTTTTTTTATTTTATTTTTTTCAATTTTTGTATCGTTTAAGTCGGGCTCCATTAACAAGCTTCCGAAATACCAGGCCCTGCAATGTTTTTAGTCGGACCGATCCATTGGGATGTATTTCTTCGACCATGTACGGGCCCATCCATTCTGTGTGAATTTTATTAGGCTTGCCTTTGACTCGACTGTTATACAGTAGGGCAAGGTCACCGAGTGACAGATTTTTTTTTCTAATATTACGGTCGTGCCAAGCTTTCTGCTGTTGTTTTTGTATTTCCTGGTTCTGGATGGCCATAAGTCTATGTTCTTCCAATTTATTAAGTTGAAGTAGCCGATATTTCCTGGCCTGTTCGACGTCGACATGTAGTATCTGTGCAATGATAGGTGCCTGTTGTCTGAAGTGTAGAGGTACGACTGCTTCTTGTCCATATACCAGTCGAAAGGGTGTTTGATCGGTCGACCGTTTATACGTAGTGTTGTATGCCCGTAAGACTGCAGGAATTTTCTCATCCCAATCATCTTTGTCAGCACTGCATATTTTAGTCAGTCCTTTTGTCAGTGTTTTATTGAAAGATTCAATTGCACCATTCGACTGAGGGTGGTATGTTGTACTACGTCGGTGGTCGATGTGAAACTTGTCGGTTAGATTTTTGATAGTTTTGTTAACAAAGTGTGATCCTTGGTCGCTGATCAAGGTGAGTGGACATCCAAATCTCGTGATGATGTTTTCATAGATGAATTTAGCAGCTACTTCACCTGAATAGGTCTC
>LPNX010103289.1:737-91713 GCA_001517045.1 Pseudotsuga menziesii | reverse complement strand
TGATGGTCGGTGTAAAATATGAAGGGGTTAGCTAATAGATAGTGTCGATATTTCTGAAGTGCAAAGACCATTCCTAGGGCTTCCCGTTCGGTGGTCGAATAGTTACTTTCAGCCTTATTTAGTTTCCGACTGCTGTAAACTACAGGGTAGTCCATTCCATCGTCTCCTGGTTGAGTCAGGATAGCTCCAATTTCTATTCCGGATGCATCGATATGCACATGGAATTTGATCGACCAATTTGGAAATTTAAGTATGGGGGCTTCGACCAGTTTTCTCTTCAGTTTGTCGAAGGAGATTTGGCATTCCTCCGTCCATTTAAACTCTATATCATCCTTGAGTAGTTCTTCTAGGGGGTAGGTCATGTCGAAGTAATGTCGGATAAAATTCCTATAGTACCGTGTATGTCCTAATAACACCAGAACCTATTTAGGGTTTATTGGAGGCTTCAAGTCAAGGATAATTTTAATTTTGGCAAAGTCAACCTTAATACCATCTTTACAAACAACATGTCCTAGTAGTATCCCTATGGGGGTCATAAAGATGCATTTCTTAATGTTGAGGGAAAGTTGAATCTGCCGACATCTTTCCAGCATAAGTCGGAGCCATGTGCAGTGATCTTTTAAGGTGGAATATATGGTCCAGTCGTCGAAGTAGACTGCCATAGTTTTAAAGATGTACTCTTGGAAAGTTTTTACAACTATTCTAGAAAAGACTGCATGTGCATTCTTTAGGCCAAAAGGCATAACCTTATAAGCAAAAGAGCCAAATTCACAAACAAATGTGGTTTTCTTTTGATCTTCCTTGGCTATAGGCACTTGATTGTATCCTGAAAATCCATCTGTGAATGAGTAGCATTCATGGCCTGCCACTTCATTCAAGATTTCATCAGCATAAGGTGTGGGAAAGGGATCTGTCAGTGTGACTTTATTAAGTTCCCTAAAGTCGACACAGATTCTCAGTCTGGTGGGGTCGTGTTTCTTAGGCTGGATGACCATGGGACTTGCCCATTCCGACTGGTCGATGGGGTAGATGATACCTGCGGCTAACATGTTGTCTATCTCCTTTTTAACTATGTCCTTATACTTATGAGCTAGTTTATAAGGGCGTTTCTTGACAGGTCGGACATCAGGTTTAGTGTCGATTTTCATTTCTCCCATTTCTTGAACTAACCCTTTCAAATCTTTGTAGTCTCTTGCAAAGACATCTTGGAATTCCCTAAGTAAGTTCACTATTTCGGCAGTTTGTTGCTCATTCCAATAATCAACAATCTTAGCTAATTTTGGTCGGTCGTCATTTGAAATGTCGATCTCTTTGGTTTTTACTTTGGCATCTAACCATTCTCGGGCTTTAGCTTCATTGATTGGTCGAATTCCTTCCTGGAACTGTGAAAATGTAGTGGGGAAGTCGGCTGCAGTCATTCGGTCGAGGTCAGGTTTTTCGGTAGTCGCGACCCTAAGCACAGAGTGGATCGGTTTTGTTGTTTCACATTGTTGGATTTCCATCTGAAGCTTTTACCTTCGGTGTGTTCATTCTCCAATTGTAATCGGGTCGACTCGACTTTTGATCCTATGTGAATACTATTACAGTGCTTGACCTGTCAAGGGTCTTTGTCAGGGAATGTTGCAGTCGGTTGAATGAACTGTTTAATTTGTTGTGCTGGCTCGACTAATTGTTGATATTCAGGGATAAAGTTGAAGGTTTGGATGAAATTTTCTTTGAGTTCGTTCCAAAAAAAGGTTTCACCTTTTTCTTCCTCCATTTTATACCATTTGCTAGGTAATTCGTCTAGGGTTGAGGGAAACAAGTGTGGCCAGGCTCTCTCATCCTCATGTCCTAGGCTTCTCCATTCTTTTTCACAAGTTTGGATGTGTTCTTCTGGGTTCTAGCCTTGAGTAAAGATGGGTATCTGTGCTTGTGGGGTGAGCTTCTTGCCACCAAACCTTTCAAAAAAATAAGTTGCAGCACTAGTCCAGGTCTGAAGTTTTGTCTGATGGGTACCCCACCATCTAGCTGCTTGACCGGTGAAGGTTTCTACTAAGCTCTGTAGTCGGCCATGTTATCCAAAGTTCTTAGACACTTGTTCGACATGCATGACTAGGGATTCCCTCTCCTTATACCTTGTTTGGGTCCTGGTAGTTTCGTTGGTCGGTTGTAAGGTAGGGTGTTCTTTTATTTTTCTCTGAAAAATTTTGGGGATAATTGAGACTAGAAAGCACTGTCGGGTGGGTTTTTTCTGTACTTTTTGGATAGTCCAGCACCCTCTTGCTTGTGTTTCATAGTTTTCCATTTCCCAGTCATATAGTTCACCATCTGAATTATAACCAACTGAGTCGGGATTACCTAAGTAAAGCTCCCCTTGGGCGTTTGGTTCTGTGTAGTCAGTATTGTTTTGGATCTGATAAAGTTGTCGGATATCGACTTCCTCATCAACTGGTTCAACCCAGGGTTGGCCTTGGGAGGGGTTAATAGGTACTATTACCTTTTGACCATTTCCTTTGAGTTTAATACGTTCTTTATCTAGAGAGATAGAGGCTTTCATCTTTCTACCCCAAGGTCGACCTACAAGGGCTAGGAAGGAGCTAGATCCTTCCTTTGGGTCAATAATTTCGAAATCAACCTTAGTGGATATGCCTTTAATGGTCATGTCTACATTTTTCCAAACCCCAATGGGTTCAATAAGGCCCTGGTCAGCTAGTTTCAGATAAATGCCTGACTCATAGAGTCGAGGTCGTCCCATCCTTTCCCATGTATCCCGGGTCATGATATTTACCTAGGACCCAAAATCAAGCACCACTTGTCGGACATGGAAACCTTCAATTTCCAGGTCGACAAGAGGGTCGACATTGTTTTTGTATTTTTGATTTAGGTTACAGATGTTCTTCGTTTGTTTCACAGAGTTAGTGCTTTTGATTTGATGCAATAAATCAATGAACTGACCGACAGATTTATCTGTTTGAATGAGATGGGTTAAATGTTGGGTCGAGTCGTGTCGACTGTGACTAATGTCTTCATGCTGTGCAAGGTTTGTAAATATGTTTGTGGCTTCCTGATATGTGTGTTGTTCCTTGCAAGGGTCAGGGTATGTATTTGTGTGTGTGATCTTACTAATCTGAGGATTATCAGGCCCGGTTTTAGTGCCTTGTCGAGTGACGATGTGCAAATTCTTAGTAGTTATGACATCATTCTTCTGGACACAAGACAAGACATTAACATTCTTTTTATTACTAATTTTTTCCAACATTGTAGGGAAATCCTCCAAGGAGTGATCTCCTACACCACAATGTGTACAAAATTTAAGATCAGTCTTGTCCTTGTACGGACAGTCTGCGCATCTGTGCCCTTCTTTGTAACAAATAAAGCATTGAGTAGGTCGACGACTTCGTATTTCTCGAGTCCCAACGAATCGACCTGTTCTTCCAAAACTTGGTCGTCGATTGTCATTCTGACGGTCGTAGCGTCGGCCATCATTTCATTGCCCATTCTGAGTATTATTATTGTTCTGCTCTGTGTTCTGTGCTACAGCATTAGTCTGGTAGACGGCCTGGTAGTTTTGTCTATTTTTGAGGTTAAGATGGCAGTCGGCCGTGTTGTGATTTGTAGTTTTGCATATAGCACACCAGGAAGCTTTGCCATTCTTCATATTGTAAGGACAGTCGGCGGTGGAATGGTCTCCTCATTCCTGGCAGATGTCGCAAAACACCTTTGTCTGTACAAAACGAACATCTTGTTGACTGAATTGTTGTCGACAGTTATCTTTTGTATGTCTGGCTGTTGAACAGTTAGTACACCAGATGTCTTGGTTCTTAAGTGTGAGCTCCTTCAAGGACTTCTGCATATTTTCCAGCTGTTCTTCCAAGCGGTGGTCAGTCGGGCAGGTAGGTATGTCTTCATCCATCTCGACCTGCAATGATTTTGTCAACGCATCTTCGTCCGACTTGAAGGTCTCCAGACTGATGTGTCGGCGAACTTTCTGTGAAAGTCCTGCAAGGAACCATTGAATGAGTAATTCTTCGTCGATGACATAGTCCAACTGACTCAATAGATCCTTCCATCGTTTATCGTAGTCGTGGACTGTTTCTCCTGGCTTCTGTTGGGTCGTCTTCAGCTTCTTGGCTGCCAGGTGTTTAGCGTCTGGAGTCTTGAAAAATGATAGGAATTGTGCCTTTATCTCTGATTTTGTTGCTCTAGGTTGCCTTTTGGTAAATGTCATATACCATGTGAGAGCTCTTTTTCGAAGGGCTCCTGCGAACTGGGCTATCTGGCGGTCTTCTTCTGTTACTTTGTTAGCCTCCCATATCGACTCGCAGACAAACCAGTGTCGTCTGGGGTCTTTGTCACCCTCATAAAGGGGAATCTGAGTAGATCCGTGACCCATGTCGGAGTCACTGTCACTACTTTCTGAAGTTAGCGGGGTGGGAGGTGTGGGTGGGGGTGAAAGAGGTGGGGTCGATGATATAGTCGAACCTGTAGGGGTGACGATGGGGTTTTGGTCGGCGAAACTTGTGCCTCCATCGGTGGTTGATTCTTTCTCACGGTAGAGCGGATTGTTGATAATTTGTCTTCTCGGTGACCCACTGTCACTTTGCGTGCTCAGGTCTGACTCGTGATTTTCTTCGAAAGTTGTATGTGGCAGGGGGGGTGCTCCTTCATGTATCGGCAGGAGCAAGTGGATACTACGAAAGGAGGGTGTCGTTTGAAAGGTCACCCAGTTCCCTTCGACCGGTCAGCGTATAACAAGGTGTCGTCCCGGGTACGGTTCATCACCTAGTCGACTCCAGATTGTGATGTCACCAGCTCTCAGTCGGAGGTCGTTTTCAATAATAGTCTGTATTACGGTATGAGAATTGGCAGGGGACATGGTTACTTCATCAGGGATCACTATTTGAAGAGCTTCTTGCTGCTCTATCCACACTTCCTCTGCCTTAGGGGCCGTGTCTTCGTCTACGCCTTCTTCGTGTCGGTCATGACCCGACCATGGCGGATTCTCATCTCGGTCGGTCTCCCTAGGGTTTTGTTCTCGACGCAGCTCGTCGGCTAGTTCACATCTGGCTTCCCTTCTTTGTTTTCATTCGTCCCTCTCGATTATTTTAGTTTCCGACATACTTTCATACAATACTATCAATTCCTCTTCGGTCGACTGTTCATTACTGGCTTAAGTCTGGTCGACTGGTATCCACTATGCTCCCTCTCCGACACACGACCAACTACCCCCCCATAGCCTACCCGACGCTTTTTAGAAAGCTCGGATAATGCTGTCTATTTGTTCAGGAAGTATTCCCACTCCCTTTCAGCAATGAATTTTTCCCACTGCTTCTGCTTCTCCGCCCAGTCAGTGTTTGAGGGTGGTTCACGTAATAGTGGTCGAGCTTCGACAATATGGCCTGCTCCTTTTTCTATTAAGAACTTGAACAACAATGTCGGCAAGGAGCACAAGAATTGATCAGTAAATTCTGTGAAAAATTTCTGTCGAACAGTTTCCACAGAAGTCCTGTCTTCGACTGCTTGTTCCTCACAGAAGTCGTCGGCTATCTTTTCGAACCACTCCGATAGATTCGTATGGCCTCCTCGGATTAGTTTTTGGAGTAACTGTTCTTCTTTAGTCTTGTCCAGTTTTCTCATCCAAAAGCTGCTTCAGTAGATGTGGCACGGATTCGATAAACTTTTCATGAGTCTCAGTGAAAAATCTGGCTTTTGCTTCTGCGACTGCTGTTCCTTCTTGCGTAATTTTGTAGATAGTTAGCAATTTTTCGCTCCCACCAGTCCTTGATCTCCTGCTCTGGTATCATATGTGAGCATATATTCCAGTTATGTACTACCGGCAACGGAACCAATGTTGTAATCTCACAGATCACATAAGGTTACCAATAATACATACAAAAATATACACAGATACAAGAGACAAGAACAGATAGGATAAACAGATTATATTATTCTCAATAGATCATACAAAGCCAAGAACTGAACTACGTTCTTGTGTGGCTCAATAGCCTAATATATACAGGTTACAAACAGTTACAATCATAACTACCTGTCGGTTCACCGAACCGACACGACTATTAGTTAATAGACTAACTACTGTGTTTACTCAGCCGACCGACGTAGTCGGTCTCTCGACTTAGTCGGCTGATCGACTAAGTCAGTCTTCATTCAAGTCGACTTATGTCGACTTGCTCCTTCTACACTTTGATAAGACTCTTTCACCTCCTGCACTCTTGGATATGATCCGAGATGTGGGTTGCCTTGTTTTTTCTAAAAGTAGACAACAAGTCCTTTCCGAAATCGTAACGGACTGAAAGCTGAAAGTGACTAAGAAAAGCACTAGCTAGGTCCCAGAAACTACTAAAAGTAGCAGAAGGCATCTCAATGTACCATTTTTCCACAGTGCCAGTCAAGGTCCTCTGGAATAGCCTCAATCTCACCGAATCTTCATTCAATGAGTTGGAAGAACACCATAAATGGAAGGTGGTGGCATGAGCCCCAGGATCTTCACCAGCCTTACCTTCGAACTTAGGGATGTCCGAGGGCACTTTGGTGGGAATAGGTGGCCACAAAGGGTCATGCCTCACTAGGTCATTCATCAATTTTGATAAGTCTGGCAAGTTCAAAGTTTCCAGAAAAGGAAGTTTGGGCCTAACCGGTGCACTAGATGTGCCAGCTTGGGGATTAGAGGGTCCAGCCCCTGAATGCCCATAGGTAAAGGTGGGGTTTCCCCCTGACACCAATTGTGAAGTGGTAAGGCTGCTTTGAAATGGATTCCATCTATAGGCCATGGGATTTTGGGTGGGAGGTGCAGTGTACATGGTTCGGGACATCCCCATAGAAGCTAGGGTCTGAAAGACTGGAGCAGGTATCCCTCCGCTAAACAAAGAAAAGGGAGAGCTCGTGTATGGGACCGAAATAGGGGTATGGAAACTCTGCCCATAAGAAGTTTTACCCCCAAACTGCACTCCTACATATGAAGGAGATGGACCTTTGTATGGACTGGATGGGGGAATGTGCCCCCCATTCCAAGGAAATCCTTGGACATAAGCCGAGGATCATTAGAGTAAATTTGGGGTCTAAAATGGTCCTTATAAGAAAATGTGCCAACAACAAATTTTGTGAGTTGGAATTCAAGAACCAATAGAATTTCAATAAAATGAGTCAACCATAATGGTTGAATTGACATATTTGTCATAAAGAAAACTACTTTTTTTGTTCGTATTTTCGACATATCTCCATGTATTTTTACTCAAATTTCAATCAGGAGAGCTCGTTGGATGCAGAATTTAATTCTAAATCCAACAAGTACCCACACTGCATACTTTTGATGGACCCCGCTACCCCAAAAACAAGAAATACCTAAAAAAATGTGATGATGACATCATCATCACATTTTTTTTAGGTATTTCTTGTTTTTGGGGTAGCAGGACCCGTCAAAAGTATGCAGTGTGGGTACTCGTTGGATGCAGAATTAAATTCCGCATCCAATGAGCTCTCCCGCTCAGAATTTGAGTAAATACATAGGGAGATATGTCAAAAATACGAACACAAAAGGTAGTTTTTTTCCTTCTTCCTCCAAAATTAATAAGTATTATTTTATTATTTTAACTATTATTTTATTATTTTCCTTAGGAGGCCCATTTTAGACCCCAAATTTCCTCTAATGCCTACCAGACCACTCTGAGTAGTGTAAGGGAAGGAAGAAGGAATCGTAGGTATACTGGGGATCCCAGCAACCATGTTACCAGAAATACCTCCTATGTTGGAGTGAACCGGTGGTTGAACCACCCGACTCGCTAGAGTCAAAGGCGTAGAAGGAAAACTAGATCTAGGGGCACTAACCGGGGGAGGTAGTACCCCTTCAACCAGAAGGGTTGAGGTAAACACAAAAGAACTCTCTTCCGCAGAAGACATGACTCTACTCAAAGGGACACCTACTACTGGTGAACTAAAAGGTCTAACTTGGACGATCACAGGATCATTAAGATCAGTCAAGGGGGTGTTAAAAATTCTTGCAAACTCGTCAGTCTGCAATTCTTCTATCTCGACTGTGTCAAAATCAAAACGGTTAGCTATCAATTTCGGTTCGCCAAGAACGTCACTTATTCCTACTGGTTCAAAAGAACCGTCTGTGTCTAATCTCCGCCTTTGGGGTAAAGGTGGAGGCTCTAATGCAGTGAGAGGAGGAGGGTTTCTCAACCTTCTTGACCTTCTAATGAGTTGTTCCTCCAGAATTAAAATTTTTGACTAATCACACCCTAAGGTCAACTAAACACAAGCAAATCCACAGAGCATACACTAAAAAGATTCTAGAGTGTCAAGCAATCAAACTAGGGTATAAAGATATGCTTTCCCAAAGAAAGCTGATGAACGATTACTTGGCGTCCTTGAGGGGTTCTCAAGCACAAGCAGAGGAATCACCCACCACCCTCCTGCACTTTCCACAAGGGTTACCTTCCAAGCCCGTTCAAGGTGAACCAGAAATAACCTTCCAGTTTACCTAGGTATGAACCCTAAAAGACAAGAGACTAAAGGCTGCCTTGACAATACCAGCTGTCTGGGGGGACAGTCGTCAGCCGAACTCGTACGCATGGGCGAGGTAGCTGAGGCTGAAACTCTGTCTAGGACAGAATCCCCAGATGCGTAAAAGTCTTGGGTTACGCTTTGACAAGGATTCGGAGGGTTATCTCCTTTGTCCAAGCCTCCACGTGGCCTAGTGCTTAACTCCCATTTGAGAGGAGCTTCCCAGATACAGTGATAGAATCAAGGATTTCCCTAAATAATGGTCCACTACGTCTGAGTTTATAACTTGTGGGAAGTTTACACTCCCTAGCCCACAAGTCTAGCCTAAGCTAGTAGGTGAAAGGCCCCTAAAAATAAAAACTTACTAGTAAATTTTAATTTATGCGTTTATTTTAAGGGTTGTTTCTTACTCAAGAGGAAATGGAAGTGATGTACTGTATGGTGTTTTGACTCAGCAAGAATGAAAGTAAGGTGCATTCAAAGCAAAATACTACTATAAAATAAACTTCTTTTCATTTTTTCAAATATGTATTGATGAACTAAAGCACTGATAAGAGAAACTAAGCCTATGTTTTTGTAATTTTCCGAGATTATATATTTTAAAATGAAGAAAACACTACTTATGGAAAAATCACAATGCAAAAGACTAACTATGTTTTCTTTTCACTTTAAAAATTGCTCAAAAAAAACTACTATGCATCTACAATGCACTATGCTTGAGTAAACTTGAAACTTATGAACTGTATACAGACTACAAACTGAAACAAACAGGCTGACAGAACCAATAGACCAGCAAGAGAAGCAGGCTAGGAACCCTAGCTTGGGTGCAAACAATGACACAAAACCAATGCAGACTTAAAAAGGAAAGTGTAAACCAGCAACTGTCAGAAATCAAACTGGAAAAAACAGAGCCCAAGACCCTGATCACTAATCTGGACTAAGACACTTTAACCAAGAACCCAAACAGGCAAAATGTTTCAGGATTCAAACAATAAATAAACCAAGTAAAAAATACTCAATGGCTTTCAAAAAGCACTAAGATGTGATCACCTGAGGCAATCAAGCAAACTCTACAGCATTCTTAAAGAAAGTCTTCTCAGAAAACAAGGACTATAACAAGAAAATAAACAAGCAAACTCTTCTTTAAAAATCCCAATCTTCAGGAGTACTCGCGACTGTCTAACAGTGCAACTCGTGAATGCTCGCGACTATGCAATATAACAACCCACGAATGCAACTTTATACTCACGACTGTTCAGTGGAACAACCCGTGAATGGGTATAATTTTTTTCTCAAAAGCAAAGAAAAAACCCTAAGACTTCCAAATGCTGAAGTAAGCAAGAGCCAGGATAAAAAACCACAAACAGACTTACAAGCAAAACTGGTCAGGATAACAGAAATGACCTACAACAGTCTAGGCTTCCCCAGCAGAGTTGCCCGTTCTGTTGTAAGGGATTACGCACCTAATAATCGTAGGTCGGGGGTTACCAACATACTCAAACACTTGCAGACAATTGACTTCTAAAGTGAAGAATA
The DNA here is from genome assembly GCA_001517045.1 of Pseudotsuga menziesii. Lineage (NCBI taxonomy): Eukaryota > Viridiplantae > Streptophyta > Pinopsida > Pinales > Pinaceae > Pseudotsuga > Pseudotsuga menziesii. Next base: position 81,672 of record LPNX010103289.1, on the reverse strand, counting down.
GGAAATAGGAGGGTTAGAAGAACTTACTTGTTAAACGAAGTTCGATCCTTGCTAGTCCTCTTCCAATCTGCTTCACTTCCAAAGTCTTCGAGGCTCACTCCTCTTTCACCTGTTCAGAGACAATCTTCCAGATATAGAATGATTCATATATATATGTTAGCAGGTTAGATAAATCAAATATGAAATACTGAAGCATAAACAATTATCAAACCAAGATATATGAGACACATGTGGAAGAAGTAATCTCTTTATTATCAATAATGATAAAGTTCAGAGTACAACCAAACGTCTGAGACAAGGAATCCTCTGTCACCAAAGGATTCTGAGTTTCACTACTCCAAAGACTTCTGTGAACAATCCACCAGCATAACTTTGCTCCCAAGTGTAAGTCTCTACAACCCTCCCCAAGGCATGTATTTATATGGGTGAAATAAGGCAGTTCTCGAAGGTTAGGGAGGTTATAGCAGTTAGGGAGATTAAGTAAAATGACTTAACTAAACTCCCATTAGCGCGTGTTTTTATATTTTCATGTTAAGAGGCACATTCGCGGGTATGTAGTAGAGCAACCCGCGAATGACTCGCGACTCTGTATAAGCGCAACCCGTGAATACATGGATTCGCGACTTGCTGTGAGGGAGACTCGCGAATGACTCACGAGTTGTCTATAAAGAGAATCGCGAATACATCCCAACATGGAAAAACTAGCTGGATGAAGGTAGAATGTATTGCATGACAAGCAAAGATATAGTGTTAAGGGCAAACCTCTATCCATAAGTGTCCTTTTGTGTGCCGACATGAGGGATATCAGCACTCGGATGGAGAGGTGCCACTCAGGTGTATAACAGAGGGGGTGGGGAAGGGTCAAGGGCGTAGGAGGATGTTGGAAGTTCAAGTGGGGGTGGTTAATGGTTGAGAGCGGGTGGGGAAGGGTCAAAGGCCTAAGAGGATGTTGGAAGTTCTAGTGGGAATGGTTAATAGTTAAGAGGGGGTCGAGAAGGGTTGAGGGCCTACAAGGATGTTATAAGTTTGAGTAAGTATAGTTAACAGTTGCGAGGGGGTGGAGAAGGGTCAAGGGCCTAGGAGGATGTTGTAATTTCAAGTGGAGAAATATGAAGGGACTGGGAACATGATGGTTTATAGGGTTGAAGGGCAGTGGGGCTTGAGAGCACTATTAAGAGGAGAAGAGGTGTTGAAGACGTATAGGGTTAGAAGGAGTACGTGAGACTTGAGTGATGAAGGGAAATGAGGTGGAGGGGACGAAGTGGGTGATGGTTTGATGAGAGAGAGGATTGGTGAATGGAAAGTTGGATACATAGGATTAGAGGAGGAATAGGGTGTGTTGGAGAGAGGGGTGGAAGGAGGAGGAATTTGAAGAGAGGGGAAGAGACATGATAAGAAAAATAATAGGGATCGTAATGAGGTCGGGGGTTAACTGTTACACCTAAATATTCTCACTGTCATGTTCATGAGATTGGTATTTTTGTTTTATCCTCAGTAATTTGATATACTAGGGAAATATTGCATAGTTTTTCTTGTTTGTTCAAGATCTATGTCATTTAGACTAGGGAAACAATCTATGTTTGTGTAGATTGAAGAATTTCCATTAAACAAATATGGTAATTCTACTGGGTAAAAATTCTTAGTCTTTGGTAAGTTGAAATTGACATTTTTCCTTTTGATTTGATAAATTTGCTTCTTCTCACCTTTTAGTCTTTATGCTTTGGCTCACTACTTTTTCCAGTGGATATTTGGGATTTATATTTCATGTTTTAACTAACTTCTTATTACATATTTTTCTTCAAATCTCAAACCGTGCCACCACGCATGGGATGTGTATTAAGTGTGGTAGACCTCTATCGTCATGTTTTGTTTTTCTTCAACGTGCGGTGCCAACACTTTTTGATAATAAGCAATAAGTGGTACCTCTACTATGTTCCTTCCTGCAACATGTGGTGTTGGACTACTAACACCTAGGTGCCAACCATCAACATGCGGTGCAAGTAAGTATTATGATTTCTAGTTTGCAATTTGATTATTAGATGCATGTGTCAGTTTTCAAGATTATGAAATGATAGTTATTGTAGTCATTTAGGTTTAGGAGGTGTTCTCATTTTTTGATAAATGGTTTTCTTTTCAAAAATTGTGATTTTTTTTGGTTGAAAATTTGGCATTGGGCCTAGAGAAAGGTAAGCATAATTCACTTAGAATTCTTCTTATGTATGAAAGGAGCTAAGGAAAAAGAAGAGAAAGGAATTGCGACAGAGGAAGTGGCAGAAAGAAAGAAGGAAGAGAAGATGAAGGAAAAGAAGGAGAATGAGGTGTACTGAAGTCAGATAAAGAGGAAGGGGTTAATTAAAGAATCAGGTGAAGAAAACAACCTTGGAAATAATAGAAGTCATCACAGAATAGAAGCTGTGACATAAGAAGAATCCACAATAGAAGAATGGCCATGATGGAAGGCATGAAATGATGTAATGGTTAGAACGCAACAGGTAAAAAATATCATGGTTATGAGGTCAGCTAAATCTAATGGAAGCCACGCGTATGAAGCTATCTTTGAAAATTAGGCTATTAGTGCCTAATGACACGTGTCGCTAGAATATGAAAGAAAACTTGTTGGCTAAGTGTAGGAAGTCCGTTGAGAGAGAGACATGTAAAGAGCCTATAAAGAGTCCATTAAAAAAGGAACTAGAGTTTTATGCAGGTTAGATTCTGAAGTGTTGTTATCCTCTTTAGCTTCTTTAGGAGTGTTAGTTGGTTACGCTCTGATTGTATTGTTTATTATTTTTTGCTAAGTGCATTGAGTTCAGAATCTATAGCTAAGTTCATGGAAGTGTAGAAGAGACTGAATCGATATAGGTTGTGTGTGGATCAGTAGTAGAGTCATGTAGTGGAAGGTCAGTGACAGAAGATAAGAGCGAATGAGAGGAGAGAGAAGTCTATATAGATAAGCAAGGAATATCTGGAACAAAGTCTGCAGCTTAGTGCGTAGACCAAAGGTGCCATATATATATCATGCCAAATGAAGAGAACCTTAGTGGTTTTTTCTCAGATGGGTTTCCACATTAAATTATGTGTTATATGTGTGAATGATGAATGTATCTAAGTCACATGTGTATATCTGGTTGTGAATGAATGCTTATGTATTTTCTTATGAATGAGTTCATATATATCAGTCGCACTGTTATAAGTTGAATGTATCTATGTTGCACTATGGTTATTGTTCTATTATTTATAAAGGAGGAAGTGTGTTGCAGTTTAACTATGCATAGTAATCCTAAATCATCCATCCATAGGATTTGGTCGAGCACCTTGGCTAAAGGACAATGGAAATAGAGTCCCCAACCAACTGCAGAAACCTGCTTTTGGAAGTTACCCATAGAAAGATATCTCAGGTGAGACTGGATCTACGTTGCAGGTGTTGTCGATTGGGATATTATCTATCGGGAATATCTCTTGGTATTTGTTGTGTGCAATAGAAAAGTGAATGAACCTAGGTCAAAGAGACGCCAGAAGGACACAAAGTGGTTCTATTGCAGGACCTAATCACTTTGTTGAGGGATATGTTGTGGTATCTGACAAAGCTTGAAATCTGAGATTCGATGGATTTTAAAGCGCTAGATTTTGTGAGAGAATAAAGTAAATGATCTCAATGGAACCCAATAGAGTGGTTAGGCCAATACCTCTACATAGATATTCATGATATTTTCTTTTCCGAATTTTCCATTGTGTTGCATGAGTGGTTGTCTAGGTTTCCAACCCAACAAAGTACACTACAACAAAACCCTATGATTAGCATCTCTTTTTGTTTCCTTTTTAGCGTCCATTATCACTTTTAGTGTATTTTTCATCATTTTTTGGACAAAGTGGACGCTTTTCCACAGGATGGCGCTTTTAATGGCGTTATTTGTGTCCCTTTTTAAAAGTTGGTGCTATTTTGGACACTAATTAGTGTCTCAATTAGCATCCCAATTAGCACCCCAATTAGCATCCTAAATAGCATCCCAATTAGAGTCCAAATTAACATCCCAATTAGAGTCCCTTTTTAAAAGATGATGCTTTTTTGGATGCTAATTAACATCCCAATTAACGTCCCAATTAGTATCCCAAGTAGCATCACAATTATCATCCCAATTAGCATCCAAATTAACATCCCAATTAGCGTCCAAGAAAACATCCCATATAACGCCAAGAATTGCCTCCAAAATAACGTCCTGAATAACATAACACATATATTAATCTGTGGTTAGCAGCAGGAATTGTGCCATGAATTTTGGAAAGAAAAACATCCAACATAGTGCCAATTATAGATATAGGAATTGTGCCTATAAAACATCCAACATAGTTCCAAGTATAGATGCACGTATATCTCCTAGAATAATTCCAGAAATTTCGAAAGGAACCGAGCTAGGAGTTGTGTTTGGAAAACATCTGTCATAACGTTAGATATATTAATGTCAATGTCAATGATCATGATTCGAATGTGACAGCACTTTTGGATATTGATTTACCATAGTGGCACCTAAATTATCGTAATCATGGAACTTTTATATCTTGATTAATCCTAATGAGGGGTAAATTACCTTAATGTCACCTAAATTGTTCTAATGGCATCCGAGTGTCCCCAACAACATTTAGTAGACACTAATGGCATCCGATTGGCCCTAGTGGCAGTACTAGTTCATTTACATGTAGTAAGTAACATTGAATTTAAGTGCAACTAGTTGTTCGACGCAAACTCTTCTTGATTTGAGCTCAAAGCACTTTTGGAAATAAGGGTATGGTGTGTCCCTAATGAAACAACATTAAATAACATCAATTTTTTTATTGAAATACACCCATGGATTTAATCAAAAAATTTGGACTCTTCCAGAATATTCCTAGTTGAACAACTCTCTTTCCGAACTCAATATTGAACTCTTGCACCAATTGTCCTTTCCTTTTCTTGAAGTAGTGTTGTACAATTTGTTGATTCTCCTCACAACCAATTAGATAGAATTTTTACTTTCCCACGATAGTTTTCCATCAAGTTTTCTTTATTTTAAAATGTTGTTTTTTAGAGTAACGATTACTTCAATTAAATCCAAATTTGTTGGTATTCTAGGACCTTATGCTTTACCTCATGACAACTAACTACAAAAATAAGTGTTTGAGTGAAAAAATATGCCACTAATATTGTTTTCCACCACACACTTCATCTTAGAATTTTTTGTATGGGGGTACATTATCTTAGATATTTTCTTCTTTTCATATTTTTGTACTACATAGTTCCACATATCTTTTCTGTTATTCATTTCCTTCCCATAATCTTGCTTGATTGATTGTTAAGGCTGGAGAATAAAAATGGAAGGCCATGAACATGACTACTTAGTTTTTGCTAGCTCCATTCTGACAATCATCCGACAAGGTCGCGAGCGATAAAAGGAAATAGGTTCAATTGTAGGGCACACATCATGGGTAAGCTCATGCAGAAGAAATTCAAGGGTTCAAGGGGTTTTACAAGGTAAAGTATGAGGATGCAGATGTATAGGATCTAGATAATGATGATTTCCATCACATTTTGATACCAGAAAACATAAATGGAAGTAAGAGGAAGCGCAACGATCGAAATCCACGGATAAAGAGGAGGAGAAAGGATGCATCAACAAGCCTAGAAAGACCACAAAGGAGGTTCATGAGTATTCGAATATGGGATATCTTGGAGGGAAAAAATGAAAGGAGGTTGAGGTTTCGAACACAAAAACTCATAAAAGGTTTAGAAGAAAGAAGTTAGAGGTTTGGAACATGGGACCTTCTAAAATAAACGAAAGAATGAAAAAATTTGTCATAGACCTAACTGAATATTATCATTACTTAATTTGTCGGGATGGTTACATGGTAACTCTTGCGCCCAAGCTGTTTATGGGGGTTTCCTATGTCTACAATGGCTATGATTTAGAGAGGCTCGTTCCCATTATTATAGCACCAGTGGGTTTCTCCTGCAAATATCGCTATTAAATTTCCCCTCCTCACTTACCTCGCCTTTTGACTTGAGTCCTCTTCTTCTTCTTATTCTTCTTCCCGTGGGCTCTTTGATCTATGCCATGAGTACCCTCATAATGAAGAATGATCTCTGAAAGTCTCTGGAAACCTCGGTCAAACAATACCCAATTTTCTGTCACATGCACAGATATATCTATGTTATGTAGAAGCAATTATAAAATGATTTTTTTTGTAATCATGTGAAATACACAAACATGCATTCGCCTACCTCGGGAAACATAAACCAAATCAAGAGCATCGGGATAATGTGGAATTGAGATGGGGTTTCTTCTAATCATCTTTCTGTAGAAGGAAACAGTTGCACACTCTAATTTCTCGTTGTATTCTATAGTGGGAAACTCAAAGGTTCCACCTTTTTCATAGGTAGGAGAACGAGAAGAAAAGGTAGAACATTGGGTAGGTTGGATTGAGCTTCCCCGAACTTAAAGATAACGGTGAAGTCTATGAAAAAAATATATTTATTTTTGGTTTATGAGTATAGGACAGTCAAAGGTCAAGACACAGACTCTCAACTCTCCAATTCTATGCTTCAGTGTCTCCCTAATTTCTATTTCCTCCAGAATATTATGCAGAGCTAAGTTGTCAACTTGGTTGTCGTGAATTTACAGGTATGTATAGAATTTTACACTTGTGTAACATTTTATATGTGGATAAAATATTAATGTGTTTCTTGGTGGAGTTCCTTCTAGTTCTATCAATATAAGGGTTTAAAATTTCTCCATCCAAAATGTTCTTTGAAATTTGTAATGTATTATGCGATTGTGTTTCTGCCAGACTAAGTCTCGAATACTCAATAGATGTAACCTTAAAAAACCCAGTATTTAAATGAAATCAGAACCAAAATAATGTATACTTTTCATAGTCTAGGACCACAACTTTGTTTGGGCAGAGGAGCAAGAAGAAAGAGCCTTGTATTTGAGTTCCAAATCTGTCAATGTTATTTATCTGTCATGAACTGTAAACATTAGGTTCAAAGAAAGAACAATATTTGAATATAAGTGTTTGAATTGTTCCAATTTCCTTAATGCAATCCAATAGTTGAAAGGATAAAATATTTAACAACCAACACTGTAAATGTTGTGGACTCTAACCCCTTCCTTTTCCTGTCATCCTTCTAATAGTGGAAACAAAACGTACAAATTATCTACCAATATATCTAAACAAGTGAATCCCTCAACAGACGTTCATGATTGAGGGACTAGGAGTGCAACAATCTAGCAAAGAACATGATTTCAACATCCTCGTTGTCGCAAACTTCCCAAACATGTGTTTATGATTCGTCTTCCTTGTTGACTTTGGTAGAAACTAGACACCCAACTTGTAGTGATATTTGTTGGAGAATTTAAAGTTATTCCTTATACTGGACTATTAAATACTTAACCTTTTTGATAGGGATAATAAACTCGATATAGATTGGAGGGACTATCCATAATTTACCTAAAATTGGGGATTTTGTTTGATCGCTTCGAATTGGGGTATAAAATCGATATACATTGGAGGGACTATCCACAATCCACCTAAAATTGGTGCCTTTTGTTTAATCACTTTGATTTGATCATGTGGGGAGGACATGATTCAATTCTAAAATAACTGCTGAATTTAGGGTTAATAAAAAAGTTTCTCCGTGAAAGCATTAGGTATTACATTCCGGGGTTTTTCTTTTAGGTAGGCCCAATCACACTTAACCAATAGAGCCACAATCAAGTTGAATCAATCCTCCATTCAAAGGTCCTTCCAAATTCCAATGCCTTATTTTATCAACAACCTAACAACTGAATATTTCACCAACCTGACAAAATTGTCCATTATCTAAGTTCAATAAACTATATGCTCCAGGGGCCAGGAGAGTATATGGTTTACCTCACTAATTCCATGTAAATGTTGAATCACTTGTGATTTATTCTTATTGTAATTTGTTTCATATACAATGTTTTTAATAAATAATAAAATTTTGTTGGACACTTATAGTTTCAAATGAAAAGAATGATTTATTTTTACGTGTCAACATTGAAGGGTTCAATTTCTCACAACCCTTCAAAGTGAAATGGTACCCTACCCTTCAAATTTGATCCCTGATGTCGTGCCAATGGAAACGGTGGTGCTAGAAGATCCCTTTCATTGTTCATTTCAACACCATCACCGATTACGTTACAACCCAAAAACATGTAGAAGCTAATCTAAATATAGACCATGCTAAGTCATTAATATTTGATCAGAAATAAAAAGCAACAACAAGTCGAATTTTGTGATAAAAATTAGTGGGTTATGTAAACAAGGGAGAGTAAGGGAGGCAGTGGATTCCTTGTATGTGATGGAGCAGCAAGGAATTCCTGTGGATCCTGATGTCCACGCATACCTATTGTAGGTATGCACTAACACCAAATCCCTTGTGCAAAGGGCAAGTAAGGGAGGCAGTGGATTTCTTGTATGTGATGGAGTAGCGAGGCATTCCTGTGGATCCCAATGTCTATGCATATCTGTTGCAGGTATGCACTAACTCCAAATCCCTTGCACAAGGTAAAAGATTTCATGACCATATGCTTCATAGCATCATTGAGGATAACCTCCTTTTAGCTGGAAAACTAGTGGCCATGTACGCCATGTTTCAAATTCTAGATCACGCATGCCTCATATTCAAGAAAACAACATTAAATCAGCAACATTCCTTTTTGTCGAATGCTATGATTAAGGGTTGTGTTCAGAATGAGCTCTGGGAAGAAGCCTTACAATTCTATGGCCAAATTCTATGGCCAAATGCACGAGGTAGGCATTCAACCAGAGAGTTATACATTCTCCAGTGTGCTCAGAGCATGCGTTGTGTTAGCACATATTCAACATGGCAAAGAGATTCATACCCACATAATTATAAATGGGTTGAAATCAAATTTATTTGTAGGAAATGCGCTCGTACCATTGTATGCTTAGTGCCAAAGAATAGTGTTAGCACACCAAGTGTTTAACAATATGTGTGAGAGATACATGGTCTAATGGAATGCCATCATTGCCAGGAATGCACGGTGCGGGTCTCTGAATGAGGCATTGAAGTTATTTCATCAAATGGAACAGGATGGCACCAAACCCAATTCAAGCACCACCAAAACTCCCTTGATGTCACACTTTGGCGTAGACCTCCTAGCAACCACCAATCAACCTTGACCTCTAGTTGTCATAGTATGTTGACATTTAGACTGACTAAGAATCGAACATAGAACTTGCTCTTGCTAGCGAGTTGCTTTACCTCTAGCTGTCATACCATGTTGAAATTTGAGCCAACTAAGACTTAAACATAATACCATCTATTGCTAGTGTGCTACTCTACCACCAAGTCACATCCCCTTTTCATGATGGGTGTCCTTACAAGTTTGAGATCAAGTTGTGGATTGCCATATCTAACACCCTCCCCTCAAGCCACATTTTAGCTAACGTATCCTAGCTATTATTGATTAGCTTTAACATATAGATTCCATACCATGTCAGATGCTCTATGATTGACCTACATGCCCCTTTCATGATGGTAGCCTTGCTAATTTGATGTGAAGGTGTGGATTGCTACCTCCAATATCCCCCATCAAACCACATTTTGACATAGATATCCTAGATTCCACCGATTGACCTCAACATTTGGATTCCATTCCATGTTTATAATTGGATAGGATAGAATCAAACCCAATCCCTTGGTTAGTAGGCTACTTTGTCACTAGGCTACTTATCCATTTTGTGATGAGCACCTTGGTCCCTTACTAGTATGATATTAAGGTATGGATTGCCACCTTTAACATTCCCCCTCAAGCTATATTTTGGCCCAAGCATCCTAGACATTATTAATTAACCTCAACATCTAGCTTTGATACCATGTTGACGACTAGGTATGCTAGGAATCAAACCCCATCCCTTGATGAATGGAATTTTCTACTACACAACTACATGCTCCTTTCATGATAGGAATTCTTATATTTTTGATATTAACATGTTGTTTTCTATATCCAAAAAATAAAGAACAACTTGGCTTTCCCTTTCATCCCTTATTTTGAATAAGATAAGAGGAATATGAGGAGGGATTTTCTCTGTTAAATATATCCATTCCATGCCTATTGCACAGATCTTGCTAGCTCATGATATGAGGCATGCTTAAATCTTGTCTTTGTGTCATATTCAAAGTGAAGGCTCGAATACATAGAAGATCCATTATTAGGGAGTTTATAAAAGGTGCAACGTAACTCCACTCCACTATGAACACATGAGTTCATATACCCCGTAGGGGTTACAACATTTCTCTTGTCAGAGGAAAAACTAGACATAACCTTCAAATTAGCTACAAAGATTTCGACTTTCAACAATGTGTCTTTGAAGTAGTCCACTAGTTGGATGTCTAACTCCATCCTTGCAAAGAACTTGACAAAAATTTGAGGTGACAATTACCCCCTCAAAACTCTAAGCACCATATTCTTCTTGTTAAAGGGATCTATGTTAGAATTTTGTTTATTGCTTGCATTCTACTGGAACATTGAGAAATGCATTATATGGATCTACTGTTCAAGGGATCTAATAATATTGTGGATGAATCTAATGCAAAATCTTAACATGAATGGCTATGATGTTGAGTTATTTACCAAATTTCTAATAAACCAATTTCACTTGTTATTGAAGATTTTCCTATTTTTTTGAAGATAAAAAAAACCATTCACATTTTTTAATTAAAAAAGATCAATTCACATTCTACTAAGAAACAATGATTTAAAGTAACCCAAAAAATATTGAAATTCCTAATATTTTTTTTCAAAACTTTACTTAAATCTATTCACTTTTTTTCATAGAAAAACATTAAAATTATAGTAAATCTATTTTCTATTTTCCAATCTTTTTGTCACATTTTTTTCATAGAAAAATAATAAAATTCATTTATATCTTTTTTCTATTGTCCAAACTTTAGTTTAGTTTAATTTGAAACCTTTCTTCTTTACTCCTAGTAATTTGTAGATATAGACTTTTACATAGTCTAAGGAGAAATCTGAGGCTCCTAGAGTATTGGTAATTTGCAAGTATATACATGGAAGACTCAGCTTGGGTTTCTCTTTCGGCATCATTTCTGGAGAATTTATTTGAGATCGCGAGATTTTGAAACAGCTTTAGATTTTTTGAAATGGTTTTAGATTCAGAGGGATTCCCAAGGGGTTTTAGATTCAGAGGCCCTTCGAAGGGGTTCTCCGCTTGGGTTTCTCTTTTGGCATCATTTCTGGAGAATTTATTTTAGATCGCGATCTTTTGAAACAGTTTTAGATTTTTTGAAATGGTTTTAGATTCAAAGGGATTCCGAAGGGGTTTTAGATTCAAAGGCCCTTCGAAGGGGTTCTCCGATTGAGTTTCTCTTTTTGCATCATTTTGGAGAATTTATTTGAGATCGCGAGCTTTTGAAACAATTTTAGATTTTTTTTTAATGGTTTTAGATTCAGAGGGATTTTGAAGGGGTTTTAGATTCAGAGGCCCTTCGAAGGGGTTCTCCGCTTGGGTTTCTCTTTTGGCATCATTTCTGGAGAATTTATTTGAGATCGCGAGATTTTGAAACAATTTTATATTTTTTGAAATGGTTTTAGATTCAGAGGTATTTCGAAGGGGTTTTAGATTCAGAGGCACTTTGAAGGTGTTTGCGAAATTACCCCAGAGTACGAAAACAATAAGTAGATGGAGGAGGAGACAAGGAAGGTGTCTATTTCTTGCAAGGTGGACTACTACATATTTAATTCCACCTGATGCTGATAGGGGACCAAATTGTACACCTAGTCAGGAAGGTGAAAGGAATCCTGAAACACAGCTTGGAAGGAGTAGCAATGGCTACTGAACCCTGAAGTCAAAGAGAAATTTTTGAGATGGGTGTTGGAGTTATGAATTATTTACCGAGGTTTCTATAAGTATATAAAAATAAGGTGCCTACTACTTGTGCTTTGGTCCTGTTCACATGCTAATGATTTTAATATTTTATGGCTTTCAGGTTTCATTCACAGGAGTACTAGTATGGTTCTATCATCTGATTTGATTTTTGTTTCCTATGTGGGGTTTAGGGGATTTGTCAAATAGTTTGAATACCCCATTGTCATGATAGCATTATCAATGATTTATATAGCCTGTGCACTCAATGTACTACTACTAGTACTTAGGATATAAATGTTGCAATGTTTTTAGACTTCAAACTTCAATGATATTACTTTCAATCAATGAATGAACATACAAACAAGGAGTATATTGCAAGAGTTGGGAAGAAAATACATTAATGTCCCATACAATAATGGTGGTGCATGAACAGTGACAGTAATTATAGTGAACAAAGAGATCTGAATATATCATTCACTTCTGACTTGTAGATAGCATTAGATGGAAACACCCTCTTGTGAGTGGAAATTCTCCCCAAGTGGCACGATTTAGTTGTATGATGATTGTTGTGTCTTACAGGTGTGAGTAAATGCACCCAGATGAAGAGTACACCCACTTTCCAAACAATATGCAGTAGATATGAGTGCATGAAGTCAACCCTCTCAGGTATTTGGCCTCTAACAAGAACTGCGACCACCCATAGATGACTTTGAATTCATAGTACGTTGGTGTAACTGTAGTCCCCCTCTTTGGGCCTCCAAATGGTAATGTTGAGTTTTGCTTTCAAGTTGGAGGTGATTTCCAGCTACAATGTACACTTTAATGCTCAGAGATGGAAGTGTACTAGCACAAGAGTTAGCAAATCACTAAGACACACTCAGTAGTAAATTAAAGCCCAAAAAAACAAATCGATTTCCCTGAAGTGTATTTCCTCTCCTCAAACTGTGACTTTGTATGTAAGATAATTCCATATAACCAGAACACTAAATATTAAATGCCCATTACAATTTTCCATGGCCTAGCCCATATGTTAATGGATTATGGCAGTGAATGTCATTAAATGTCGCTGTGTGAACAGTGAATTCAACATTTTGGTATTTGGTGTATCTCCCATGGTATTTTTTGGGATAGGAGATAGGTGATGATCAGATGAAACTTAAAGTGGAGTTTTTCGGACCGGTTGAATATTGGACGAATGCATTGCCTGTGGGAAATGGCCGTTTGGGAGGCATGGTGTGGGGTGGAGTCCAGTCAGATTTATAGAAGCTCAATGGTACATTTTATTGTTATTTATATCACTTTTGTTTTCAAAATTCTCATTTGAAATTGCATATGAATGATTACTCTATTTTTCCATTCTCCTAGTCAAGGATTACTATTGTTTCTTCCTCCCAAATGCAAAAGAAACAGGTGAAATTGAAATCAAAACCATTAGTAGTTTGTGTAATAAATTACTGTTGTTTATTCCCTGCCAAAAAGAAGACAAATACAGATGACATTGAAATCAAAACTAATGTTAGGTGTTATTGGTGGTTTGTGTCGTAGATTACTGTTGTCTCTTTCCTCCCAAAAATCAGGAAAAAATAGATAACATTGAAATAAAAACCATTGGTGGGTGTCATTGGTGGCTTGTGGATCAGTGAAAGTTGATATTGCACTCACCATCATTCAAATCTCTCTAAATACATGCTTGTATTGTGTTTATGCCAGTGCTAGTAAAAGAGATTTGGATTGGGTATTCGTATAAGTTTGGGGAGAATTTGTCTAAAACCGAGACATGCTTTTATTTGTGTTTGTGCCAGTTCCAGTGAAATGTATTGGGTCTTAGCATAAGTTTGGGGCAACTTTGCTTGAAACATCAAACAACTTCTTAGCTGAAAGAAGCTTGAGGAGTTGAATGCTGCAAACTGGGTTTTCTTATTACAACTATTTTTCAGAATGGAAGCTATAAATATTAGGAAAAAAACATTGTGGTAGACACCTGAGGAAATATAAGCTATATAGATTCAAACATTGTTGAAACAACCAACAAATAGAATTAGAACTTGCAACCAGTTTTGAAGATAAAATCTCACATCTACTAGCTTGACTGTAATTTGTCTTAAGAAATGTTGATAGTATCAGCAAAGCCATTGCTGAAAGCAATTCCCTTGGGAATGACAAATCAAGGTCTGAATGCATTTATCTAACAAGGTACAATTCTCAATATTTTGGCCTTATCCAAAGTTAGAATTGATTAATCAAAAGAAATATTGGAGTGATTAACGAAAAGAAAGATTGGAATTTCTTTAAGAGTTTTTTCAAAATTATTTTCAGATAATTTAATTCTTGTAGAGCTATTTGTTTAATTTGTATGTGGGGAAACTTGAAACTTGGTGGATTCCTTCACCACCTGGAAGACCCTATGACTTCATTTAGTTTTTGAATTGGATTTCTATATCTGGATCAGATTTTCTTATAAAGTAGTCTTGTCTTACTCAAACATGTATACATTGCATTGAAAATGACAATGATTTTTAAACAATACTTCAGACAAATTCTGAACATACTGTACATATGCTTCATTTTCCAAGTATGGAATTCATAATTGCTGCTGGTAGAGGCTAGCATAGTTCAGTCTCTATTACCTTGTCTTGCAATGGCTTTTCTTTTAATATTTTCCCACTATACCTTGTACTTGCTTTAATCTTGACATTCATATCAACATACCTAGTACAAAAGTTTTCAGGGTAAAGAGGATAACTTACAAACCTGATCTCATCACATTTTTCATATTTACTACTTGAAACCCATTTGAAGCAAGGTATGATATGTGCCTCGGTGATTGTATATTTGTAATTTATATTTTATTCAGAAAAAAAACACTATTTGTTATTGGGAGATGCGGAGATGGTATGGAAATTACACGCAACATGTGCATATTGCATTTGTAGAATTAATGGATACTTCATTTCTTCCCTTATAAAAAATAATCCTCGATCCTGCTATTTTTTTCTTTCTTTCTGTTTTAAATCAACCCACCCCATTGGAAAGGTTCTACAATATATATTTTTCTTTCTTCTTTTTAATCTCAATCCATCCACTCAACCCACTTTATTGGAAAAGGTTCTTCCACAATCCTCTCTTTTTTTTTTAATTTCTTTCACATTAAATTTCTTCCACGAGAAATAGTTGAATACTGGACAAACACATCTTGCTCTTGAGGTTTGTGAAAATGGTAGGCATTGTTGAAGTTCTTTATCCCAAACAAGCAGTATGATGCAATTACACATTATAGGAGGTATGTATAGTGAAAGGATGTCTTTCCTTGCCATACTATAGTTACCAGCCAGTCCCACGTGTTCACTCTTTCACCAACTAGTGATTCACTTATTCTTTTTAACTGGTTATCATTTTTGTGAAGATTCCAACTCTGAGATAAATTATATCAGACCTTAATTTTCCAAATATTATTATGGGGAATGTCTTTTAAATATGCAATACTTTCATTATATATGTGGTGGATCTTTATCTTGAGGTTTGTGAAATTGATAAAAATTGTTGAAGTTCTTTATCCAAGTTTGAAGCAAATACACATTATTTGAGGCCTGTATAGTGAATGGGTGTTTTTCCTTGCCATACTATAGTTACCAGCCAATACCCAATGCTCACGCTTTCACCAACCAGTGATCCATGTTTTCTCTGCAGGTGGTTATCATTTTTGTAAAGATTCTAGCTCTAAAATAAGTTATATTAGGCTTTATTTTGCCAAATATTATTGTGGTGAATGTATTTTAAATCTATAGTACTTTCAGTATATATATGGAGGATATTACTCTTGATAATTGGTAAGAATTGTTGAAGTTCTTTATTTCAGACAAACAGTCTGAAGAAAATACACAGTATAGGATGTTTGTATAGTGAAAGGGTGTTTTCCTCCCCATAGTATAGTTACCAGCCAATACCAAGTGTTCACTCTTTCACCAACTAGTGATCTACGTATTCTCTGTAAGCAAATATCATTTTTGTGAAGATTCCAGCTGTGAGATAAATTATATTAGACCTTATTTTGCCAAATATTATTGTGGTGAATGGATTTTAAATCTCCAGTACTTTCATTATATATATGATGGATCTTTCTATTGAGGTTTGTGAAATTGGTAAACATTGTTGAAGTTATTTATCCCAGTTTGAAGCAAATACACATAATAGGAGGTCTGTATAGTTTGAAGTGTGTTTTTCAATATATTTTTATCTCATAAATTGGGAACGCTATCCACAAGTTCGCGACCAACGAACTTGTACCTGTGCAAGGTCTCCAAATGCTCTGGGATGCTGGTATATCTGAATTTTTTTGAGTCTGCATCCTCAAAACCTATTTGGTTCTGATTTTCTTTCTCACCTTAGTAAGAGAATGACAATATTTTCCTACATCCCACTCCAGATAAGCTAGACCAGAAGCTTTCATTTCGTATTCTGAATCCAAACAGGGATGTAGACAAGCAAGTGTCAATACATGTTAAAGATAGTGCACAGGTACAAGCTCATGGCTGCAAGTTATAAGATAGAAATATATTGAAAAACACCCTTTCATTATATAGACCTCCTATAATGTGTATTTGAGAAGTCACGATAGATGTTGTCATGAATTCTCCTTATACATTGATGATAAAATTGTATGGAACACACATGACAATATACCTTGAGAGATAAAAGATTAATGTCCTTGGTCTTGTCAGTCCTATGGGTAAAAGGGGTTGTTTCCCCACCTTTATTGTACACCTTGGTCTTATGGGTATGGGGGTTTTGCTTACCACCTTGTTTTGATGCTTAGTATACTTATGTTCCTTTTGGTCCTAGCACCCTTTTTTATGTGGTACCATGAGAACCTTTGGTATGATGACTTAACCTTATTTTTTTTATTTTATATGACCATTTGACTGTTAGTACCCTATCCTAAGTCAACTTAACATTATTTTATGTTATGTTTGGTAACAACCCTAAAAGATAGGGGTTTGTGGATTAACCATTCTAGAAGGCTTGTTAATATTATAAATTTAAGTCTTGAATTTCATTTTAGAGAGTGCATTCACAAGAAAAATTTGAAGATATGATCTTTCACTTGTCTAGGATTTGTTGATGCTAATAGATTGATGTCTAGGGTTTTGTTTCTATCTCTGAGCTTCCACCACCTCTCCTCTCAGCCTGCTAGTGTTTTCGTCTTCCTATTCAAGTTGTTGTTGTTATGAATAAGTCGTCTCAATCTTCTAAGCTTGTTAAGGGTTTCCTTGACGTGTGTTTATCTTCCTTGAGATGGGCATAATCTTTTGTAGGATGCTAATTCTGATAGAATCCCTTCTTGGGGAGGCCATGACTAATAGACACCTTTCTATTAAGGGTTGTGACTAATAGAATCCCCTTAGGGTTGGGACGTGACTGATCTAAGCCCCTTAGATTTGAACTATGATTGAGTTTCTAGTTAGGCCATGACTGTGTGGAACCCTTCTTGAGCTGGGTCATGACTAGGTAAAACCCTTCTTGGGTAGGCTATGACTATTTGACCTTACCTTAACTAAACCATAGAATGTTGATGCTTTCTCTAATAGGTTGTGACTATTGATGACTTTTTTGAGCCCTCTTGGACACGTCATGACTTTTTTGTGACTTCTTAGATTGGGTTGTGATCACTGTTGCTTGCCCAGACTTAGGATGTGACCCTTCTGCTATTTGTTAGAGTGGATCATGACCCTTGAGACTTGGGGTTGTTCAAACTTGAGCTATGACTCTTGGATCCCACCTGTACTAGGCTGTGACTATTGTGTGTGCTCATTGAACTTGAGTTGTGACGTCTATGAGGTGTTTGTACAAAGATATTATTCTTGTGGGTTGTTAGGACTCTGACTTGACCTTGTTGGGTTGCTAAGATCTCAGCTGTGACTTGTGTTAATATTCTTGAACTAGTTGTGATCCTGCTGGTGCCTAACTGTGTTTGGGGCTGGGTATCACTGTTGGGGTTTTCACACTTGGTGACTAAGTCATATTGACTGCTACTATATGTGCCTAACCTTATTCCTAACCTTTTCTCTCTCAATGCATGTCAATTGTTTCATTGTTGATATTTGGTCTTTTAGTGACAATATTTGATCCTAAAAGTATCTGAGTATAAGGCTGATTCAAACCAGATATGAACCGACATTGTTATTTATTAGTTGTCGTTCATTAGTTTGTTTTTTGTACTATATTATTGTTTAAGTTCTGTACATTGCATTTGATGAAGTGGATATCAAGGACCAACTTTAACACAGTGACAATCAGAGTGTTAAAGTTAAAAGAGATTGAAGTTATGTTTTCTAAATTTATCTTGCCTTGCTACAGTTGTACAAGTTTTGGTGTTGAGTATCACTGCTGGGGTTTTCACACTTGGTGACTGATTCATATTGACTACTATTGTAAGTGGGGTTGAGTATCATTGTTGTGGTTTTCACACTTGGTGACTGAGCCATATTGACTACTATGCCATATTGATCTACCCCATTTAGATCAATTTTTCATTGAGCAATAGGTAATTTTTAAAATTTATGGTTGTTGAACATCTACTAGATTATAAATTGTTTTTCTTGGATTTGAACTTTAGAATTCATAGTTTAAGGACATATATAATGTAATGTGTCTATGATTGTAGAGAATGATAGGGTTGTAGCATAGAGTAATATTGAAAGTACTTCAGATCCGTCCCATTTGGATTATATTTAGTGAACACTTTGAAGTGGGAAACCAATAAATCATTTGAGTAGCTAGGTTGATGATAGTTAGAAACTTAGAGGAATGAGTGGCACTACGATAGAATTAGTAACTGAGGATAATTTTGTTTCTCAGTTATAGAGGGCTCAACTAGTTGATGACACAAAATCAGGTTAGGCCCATGATACCACCAGATCACTGGAAAAAGGTGATGCTACTGCCTCACAAGTTGCATATGTTGGTACTGTAATGATTGAAACTTTACAATCATAGGATAATGATATATAGAAAACCAAGGAACGTAATCAATCCCGTGTTGAAGATAATAAAATCTATCATCCTTTGTCGACCATTAGATACTCAAAATTGTGTATTAATATTTTTTACCATTGTAGAGGACTCTGTAAGTTAGGTTCCCAAACTATTAAAGGGTTTTAGCTCAATCGAAGAGCACCTGCCTTACAAGCAAGAGGTTGGTGGTTCAATTCCTCCATGCCCTAAAGATACTATAATATGGGTTAAAAACAACTAAATTAGTAAGCAAAAAATAAGAGATAGGTGACCAAACATAATGACAAAAACTTGTATATAAAATTACTAAAAACGACTAAATTAGTGACCAAAACATGATAGATGTGAAACTAGGCATTAAAAAGGATGCAACACATGGTGCTAATGATGAAGCCAAACATAGCATTGATATGGTAAAAAAATAAGACGTTACTTTGTATGAAAAAGATGGTGCTACATAGGAAGCAAAATATGGTGCAACAATAGAAGAAATATTTGGCGTCATTTTGGTAGCAAAACACAATGCAAAAAAAGAAGCAAAAATTGATGCAAATTTGGAAGCGAAAATTGGCACATATTTGGAAGTAAAACATGGTGCAAAATGGGATACTAAAGTGGTAGAAAAAATGGATGCAATATTGGATGCTAACATGGTGCTATTAAGGACGCAAATATGACGTTAACGAGGGTGTCATTTAAGAAGCAAAAGTAGAAACTCATTAGGAAGCAAAATATGACGTTATTCAGGAAGCAAACATCAATGTTGTTTAGGAAGAAAAGTTGGATGGTGTTCTAGAAGAAAACCTCGATGTTGTTTAGGAAGCAAAGTTGGATGCTATTCTGGAAGCAAACCTTGACATTGTTTAGGAAGCAAAGTTGGTCGCTATTCTGGAAGTAAAAAAAGAGATGCTATTTTGGATGCCATAAGGGATGCTATTTAGGAAGCAAAAAAAGGCAGTTTTTGAGACGCTTTAAGTTTTGTCCATGACACGTCCCATTTAGTGTCTAGTTTTACCACTAAATGTAGAAAAAAATTACACTAAAAAGGGACGCTAAATGGGACACTAATTCCAGGATTTGTTGTAGTGAGTAGCACCGATGGTCTGGAATCCTTAGTTGATTCAGTGACTGAAAGGTGTGAGAAACCCTGTGTCAAGGGTTGTTGATTTATGGGTAGACAATATTTTGGAGGGATACATTATTGAGTTTGTTTTCAATACAATAACCTAATATAGTGAGGCAGAGCAAATATTTTTCCAAGGACCTCGGTAAAGATATTTGGGGTCCCTAAAAACTTGGATAAAGATCATCGTATGTGAAAAAGGAATCCTGTGAATAGAACAATTTCAAAATGTGTGAAGAATGATGGATATGTTGTAGAAGAACTGTGTGACAAATGGAGAAAACTAAGTTGAGATGTTCCCTGGAGATAGAGGAACTTAACTAGAGGCTAGTTATTTAAGAAGTAGAAGAATATCTAGGTTAAGAAAGAGAAGAAATACTCTGCTAGGAAGAGGGAGTTGTAGTACAAACAGAGAAGAAGACTACCAGCTCATGTCACATGTTGGTGAATGTTCTTGCGATGAGGAAGAATAATATTGGCTGATATCTGAAGAACGAGAATCAAAGGAGTTAGTAGAAACTCCAAGACTAGAGAATGAGTATAGTAATAACCTACAATGTCACATACATCGCCAGAGGTAAGATATAGAAACTTGTCCCCAAGTATATCAGTAAATATAAATAGCATTAACGCAAGGAAAAGTGGACAAGGGAGTCCAACTACTCATTTTTTTCCCAAGTCTATCAGGATCCAACATAATTGCTGAAACATATATTAAGTTTCCAATATTTAATGGGAATGGGTTGGAAGACACAGAGCAACATTGATTTCTCTGTGAAATCATATGGACTGTGCGACAGATTTAAGATGAGCACATAAAGAGAGCACAGATGGTCACGAGTTTATGAGGTCATGCACTAGATTGGTATATGAATTTTTATATAGTGCCAATAGAAGTTGCGTAGAAAATGTTCGACCATATTCGAATCAGAATGATAGATGAGTTCAGAAAACCGAAGTATTATTCATAGTGCACTACAGAGATTAAAGAAATCAAGTAGCTACCTATAGGGTATGTCTAAGACTTTGACCAGAGATTCAAGACATTAATGGCCAAAGTAAGCTTCGAGATGTTAGATGTACAACATAAGGAATGGTTTATTACAGTGATGTTACCACACACCCAGATTCCATTGTTGCAACATAATATTATGTCGTAGACAAAAGATCTGGAAATAACCATGAAGCTGGAATCCTCACTAATTGGAGAAACCGACGTAGGAATGATGCAAATCCACTCACAAATGGATAATATTATGGTGCAGCTCCAGGATATCAAGAAAGGAAAATAAATTCAAGAATATCTATGGTGTACAAAGTGCAAAACATAGGGGCACCATAAAGATAATTGTTCGACACTCATGAACTATGTCGTAGCAGGAGCACTGAACTCGATAAACACCCAAGGGATTCCTTGGTGTAGGATATGTCAAACTAGAGACCATAGATTGAAATAATGTTTGTATTTATAGAATATTATAAGTACACCAACTACATTGTATTTTACATTTTGTAAATTGGTAGGACACGATGAGAAATATTGCAGAGAAGTTCTACTGCTACAAGAGAACATAATGGATACCTACTTAATGAAGAATTATGAACCGATGCAAGCTAAATGGGCACAACCTAAGCATCATCGTGCTCAATATCGAATAACACAATTTCAACAACCACATTATCCTCAGCAACAATATCAACAGAATTAGTGTCTCTCGCAGCAACAATACCCTCAACCAAGAGGGGGTGGAAATTTTCGAGGTCGAGGAAAACAACGAGGAAGACTATTTGGTCTAGGAAGAGGCCAAACCATATGTTATAACTATGGACATCCATTGCACTTTTATCGATATTGTGCAAGTCCTGCGAAGACATCTACGTAATGTAAATCATTTTTCCATACTGTTGAATAGTGTCCACAATTGATTGTGAAATGGAATGCTCAAACAGTGGGAAATCCCAATCCTGTGTAGAATCAGAACCCTAACCCCGACCAAAACATCTAAATAATTTCTGTTGAGCCAAGAGAACCAAATATTTTTGCCGTTACAAGAAGAGGTGTTGCGACAGGAGCAAGCCAAAATACACAACATGGACAACCGCAAGTGTGGCCGACGACACAAAAGAAAGAATCATTATACTTCCACAAGGAAAAGGAAGTATTCTTGGATGAGTGACAAGAATTTGTTGATCCAAATCCTAGGCTCTATCAAGCGCCAAGATGGATCAAATCTCTTGAGGTGCAAACATCTTCTTAGGTATCAATTGATTTGATTCAAACCAAAAGACACATATTTTTATTTAAGGTCCACATATAATTTTATTATTATTAATATTTAATATTATTTATGGGCTACATATAATATTTTTTATTATTTTTTATTTTGTTAGGAAAATAATCATTTCCCCACACATGGTTTTAAAACCATATGCAAGGCCCTCCTACAATCATGGGTTGTTTAGGAGGTCTTACACATGGTCTTAAAACCATTTGCAAGGCCCTCCTAAACCATGTACAATAAAACCATGGGTTGTTTAGGAGGCCTTGCACATGGTTTAAAAACCATGTGCAAAGCCTCCTAAACCATGTACAATAAAACCATGGGTTGTTAAGAATGTCTTGCACATGGTTTTAATGGTTTAAAAACCATGTGCAAAGCCTCATAAACCATGTACAATAAAACCATGGGTTGTCTAGAATGCCTTGAAACCATGTGCAAGGCCAACATTTTTTTGCCGATAATTCAATTTTGTGTTTTTTTCTTGACCCACATATTTTTTTTATGGATAATTAAATTTTTACTTTTTTATTATTTTGTTAGGTAAGAAGATATTCACTATCACTATTATTTTTTGCCTATATGTTACAAACTTTACTAACGTTACATCACGTTACAAATCTCTCCCATAATATTCACTATCACTATTATTTTTTGCCGAGATGTTACAAATGTTACTAACTTTAAATCACGTTACAAGATCTCCCCCATACTCGGCTGTAGAGCGCCTCTCTGAGGAATAAGCTTCAATTAAGAATTCACTATTTAATTATTTATAAATATATAAGTCACTAAAGTTTTATATTTAGTATCACTTTTTGTTTTTTTGTTTTTTGCTTATTAAATAGTATTTGTTTTATTGGATATTTATAAAGCTATGGTAATTAGTTTAATGTTTAGTATTTGCTTAATACCCAACTATCTTTACACCAGCGTAGATCCAAATCCTAGGCTCGACTCTCTCAAGCACCGAGATGGATCAAATCTCTCAAGGTGCAAACCTCTTCTTAGGTATCCATTGATTTGATTCAAACCAAAAAACACATCTTTTTATTTAAGGTCCACATATAATTTTATTATTATTAATATTTAATATTATTTATGGCCAACATATAATATTTTTTATTTTGTTAGGAACGAACATTGCATCATTTCCCCACACATGGTTTTAAAACTATATGCAAGTCCCTCCTGCAATCATGGATTGTTTAGGAGGCCTTGCACATGGTCTTAAAACCATTTGCAAGGCTCTTCTAAACCATTTACAATAAAACCATGGGTTGTTTAGGAGGCCTTGCACATGGTTTAAAAACCATGTGCAAAGCCTCCTAAACCATGTACAATAAAACCATGGGTTGTTTAGAATGCCTTGCACATGGTTTTAAAACCATGTGCAAGAAAACCATGTGCAAGGCCAGCATTTTTTGGGGGATAATTCAATTTTGTGTTTTTTTCTTGACCTACATATTTTTTTTTACGGATAATTAAATATTTACTTTTTTATTGTTTTGATAGGTAGGAAGATATATTAGATTGTTTTTGTGGCTAGAAAATTTATTTTTTACTAATAGAGATAACCTTAAGAAAGTGATATTATTTTTTATTGTGTTACAAAATCTCTCCCATAATATTCACCATCACTATTATTTTTTACGTTACAATATCTCTCCCATAATATTCACTATAACTATTATTTTTTGCCAACATGTTACAAAAGTTACATCAAGTTACAAGATCTCCCCCAAAAAACTAATTGACTAGCTACACTTATTAGTGTTCATCCACCACTTGACTTGGCTATGCTAGTAGTATTTGTTTTGTGTTTATATTTACTCTAAAAATGTGGTATAAATAATGGATACAAAATTATATATTTTAGGATTTGTTCAATAAGTAACTATCTTCACAAAACTAAAATTAAATGATTAGTTGTGCCTCTCTACATTAGCCAACCACTTTACTTGTGACTGTAATAATGTGTGGTAATACCATATCAACTACCAAATCCAAAAAGTGATTCAGTCATTCTGACCATTAATATTCAGACTACCGATCTCTGCCCCTTAGAGTTCAATTCAGCCATCTGCATGTGCGAGTTGAAAAACAGAGCATCAAAGAAGATAAGAAATCTCTTTTTCTTTTCCTGTAGGTCTGACCATGGGGTGACAAGTCAGAAAGTTTGTGAATTAACTTCATGGAATCTTGGTTGGTCTCTGTATCGTCACCGTCCATTTTTCTTGGTGAGAAGGAATCAAAGTAAAAGGCCAGTTGGCTTCTTGATAAACATGAGAGGCATCGAACAAAATCATGTCTTCGCCTTGGGTAGCGAGGATAGAAGCAAAATATGCCATCGAACAAAGTCGTGTTTTCGCCCAGGCTAGCGTGGCTACCGAGGATAGAGACAAAAATATGCCACCGAACAGAATGGTGTCTTCGCCTTGGGTACCGAAGATTGGTATGCTTTATAAACCAAAAGCAGTTGACTTGTATACTGGATAGCAAGGATCTATACCGTCGATAAATATGCTTTATATGGGATCTGACTCTTGGGAGGATTGAAGAAGCATGTAACTTTACAAATTGCATATTGCAAAAATCGTGAATATAAAGTGCATAACCTGCGACCAAGAAAATATGGGAAATCTAAGAGAAGTTTCAGAAATCCTCTGCGGAGTGAAATACAAAGAAACGTGCTGTTTGTAATCCTTCATTCCATAATACCCAAGCCCATTAAGGTAATGACTCCTTTTCCTTCTTTGAAAAAAGCTAACTGTATTTGAATTTCAGATAATCTATCCATGAATTTTAGTCTGAGGGTATGCTTTTTCTACCTTCCAGAAAGAAAGGTTTACTGCAACTGCTCCGTTTTGTGAGATAATTTCAAGCCCATCAAGCAAAGGTAGTTCGACCGTACAGAGCAATAAAATGACTGATTGGCAACCGCCGAGTTTACCAGCAGTGAAAATAGAACAAGCAGGTGGGTCTAATCAGCTTTTGATCAAGATCATGACTCTCAGGCGTTCTACTGATCTTACCCCACAATTGTTTGAGGTGCTGGAAGAGGGGAGTCTGGACGTTCTTGATTTCAATAGATCCCCTAATCAAGACAGGGAGCTTAATAGTATCAAAGTCAAGGTAATACATATAAGTTATAAGTTATAACTGCGGATTCGTTTCTCCTCTGTCTCTGTCTGGTTATTCACATATTGTGTTAGCCATTCTCAGACTGAATTGACATGGTAAATCAATTCGGCATAAATTGGCGAGAGTTAAATCAATTCGGCATAAATTAGCGAGAGTTATGTTAATCAATTTAGGA
The DNA here is from genome assembly GCA_001517045.1 of Pseudotsuga menziesii. Classification (NCBI taxonomy): domain Eukaryota; kingdom Viridiplantae; phylum Streptophyta; class Pinopsida; order Pinales; family Pinaceae; genus Pseudotsuga; species Pseudotsuga menziesii. The sequence continues at coordinate 56,033 of LPNX010103289.1, read as the reverse complement.
TCAGTTTTATTGGGATACTGTTCATTGAAATGTTTTGTTCAGGATAACTTAAGCAAGTTGATTTAGAAATAGTTTTATTGGAAAGTTGTAATTGCTTTTAGTGTCATTAAAGTGATTTTCTAATTCTCGTTTTCGATGTAGATTCATCAACTTTTGTTATTACTGTATTATTCTAGTGGTATTAGTTTTTCTGTAGTATCAGAATTGAATATTTTCTTTGAAATCAGGTGATTGGTTTGTAAAGTCATTTACTGTTTTTACAGGTACGAATACCATGTCAGCTGGACATCGACGACTTGAAACGCAAACTAATTAATTGGGCTGCTAACTGAGCAGAATGGAATTAGAAGACGCTTTGAAATTTGAATTGAATTTATGTAATAATGGCAAGACGTCCATGATCACAACTTACAAGTATGTTAAGTAGTGTCTTAACAGTACAATCGATTTCATGAGTTTGCTAATAAAATAATAACTTTTATTATGACGTCTTAACAGTACAATATAGCTTTTATTAGTTTAAGATGGCGCCATTTTCTCATGATTTGCGACGATTGCTGATTATTTTAAGTCGCTAGCACCTGGGTTAGACTTGTCAAAGAAAGTTTATTGGCCAATGGCGAGAAAGCCTAAGATTGCCAAAACGAGAAAAGCTAAATAAACTCATGTATATAGAAATTCGTAGTTTATTAAGGTAACATATATAGTTTAAATGGGGTGCCCTTGGGGTCAAGAATCTCCAAATTAAATATTATTGATATGTTTAACGAAATTCATTCATCAGGAAAGACAATATCATTTCAAGTTTATTCATATTTAGGGTTTCAATACTTTTAATAACCTAAAAAATATACTGCCTCTTATTAAGAGGTTAAAGAGAGTCTTGATTTGATAAAGTAATATATAAATATTGGGGGTTATTTTATTTGTGTGAGATGAAGAATAAAAATCAAATCATGGGATGGATTCATATATATAATTTATTCTTGGAGTCCTCCCATAAACACATATGTTCCCACTAATTTTCCTTATATAGCAGAAAAGGTTGTGCCTTATCTAATTCCTCCTCTAATCTTCTTGGTAACCTATTCCTAGAGAACAACCAGGAACTATGAAAGCTTTTGCCTTGGAATGTTAATAGCCATGCTCCCATAACTTGAATTATAGGCAACTAGTGGAGCCTCAATTATTGCTTTATATGGGAGCCTTTGTGACTTATTTTTTAAAATATTAGCTTGTTATATATGTGTGTGTGTAAAATAGATTGTTTTTTATATTTGTTTTATGATGTTGGTTTTTAAATATTTATGTTAAATAAAGTTTTATGTAATGTTAAGTAAAGTTAAATGTAAAAAGTGATTGTATACAAAATGGTAAATTAAGGTAGAGGAAATTTGGCACAACTAAAATATTTCATTAGGACACAATTTTTTGTCAATGGATTGTTTCAAGTTTAAACATATATATTTTTCCCATGAATCAATATTATTTCTTTGTAGTAGTTTATTCTTAGCTAAAATCAAGTGTTCACATACTGTCTCAATAAATAAAATACAATGAAATGTAGGGAAGTCCATCCATGAAAGGGTTTCAGTATTGCATTTTTATGGAGTTTAATTTATTAATCTTATGCAAAACATGATCTATCTATGGCTATACTTGTATTTACATGATATAAAATTGGTTGATTGGTAGGTTGTGGTGGGAAACATCTACAATTCTCATATTTTCTAAGCATTGAACTCACTATTAAACTATCAATCTTTTACATTCATTTTTACATATATCAATCTTTTACATTCATTTTTACATTGATCTTTTCAGTGGGTTTCCTTTTAAGCATTTTTTAGTTCTTCCTTACTTTTTCATTGGTTCTTCCACTATCCAATGCTACAAATTGATTAGTGACCCGTGCAATCCCTGTGGGATCATTAGTAGCATTATACTGTTATTTTATTTAATATCTTATTTTTTTATACTAAGATGGGTTAGGGCTCCTATTTGTTACAACTTGATAATATGATATAAAGGGTATTAAAAATGAGTTGATAAAAATGCATGCCTACAATATTTGGTGAAATGAAGGGTTTTTTTAATTGGAAAGTTATATTGAGAGGGGGTTTAACAATACTATTTTACAAGGAATTTTCCAATATTTAATGAAATTAAAGATATTCTTTAATATCCTAAGAACGATCATGTTATGTAACAACTTTACTAACTAAATTTCTTTCATATAATTTCATGATTAAAATTAATTAAATAGTTAATTCAATCTTTTATTAGTTTAGAGGTTTATTTAATCATTTAATTTGGAGTTTAATTCATTCATTTCAAGTTTTTCAATTGTTTCAAGTTAATTCAATGCTTTCATATTTATTACTCATAGAATACTTTCAATAGTTAATTCATAAAATTTTGTGCATTTCCTTGTAACCAAAAACATTTACTATATATAAATATAAGTGTAAATGCTTTTCAAGTGACCTTTTACCACCATAGATCCAAATCCTAGGCTCTATTAAGCGCCGAGATGGATCAAATCTCTCAAGGTGCAAACCTCTTCTTAGATATCCATTGATTTGATTCAAACCAAAAGACAAATCTTTTTATTTAAGGTCCACATATAATATTATTATTATTATTATTTAATATTATTTATGGCTAACATATAATATTTATTATTATTTTTTATTTTGTTAGGAACAAACATTACAACATTTCCCCATACATGGTTTTAAAACCATATGCAAGGCCCTCCTACAACCATGGGTTGTTTAGGAGGCCTTGCACATGGTTTTAAAACCATATGCAAGGCCCTCCTACAACCATGGGTTGTTTAGGAGGCCTTGCACATGGTCTTAAAACCATGTACAATACAACCATGGGTTATTTAGGAAGCCTTGCACATGGTTTAATAAAAACCATGTGCAAGGCCCTCCTAAACCATGTACAATAAAACCATGGGTTGTTTAGAAGGCCTTGCAAATGGTTTTAAAACCATGTGCAAGGCCAACATTTTTTTGTGGATAATTCTTATTATTTATTATTATTTTGTTAGTTAGGAACATTACAACATCTCCTTTATATTGTGTTTTTTTCCTCACAAGCATATTTTTTTTACGGATAATTAAATTTTTACTTTTTTATTGTTTTGTTAGGTATGAAAATTACAACATCTCCCCCATATTAGATTGTTTTTGTGGCCGACATTTATTTTGGCCTATAATTAGAAAATTAATTTTTTATTAATAAAAATAACGTTACGTAACGTTAGAAGATCTCCCCCATACGTTGTAACGTTACAAGATCTCCCCCATACTGGGCTGTAGAGCGCCTCTCGGCGCAATAAACCAAAAAAACTTAAAAAAAAGAGGACAAAGTATTGGACGTGGTAAAGTGAGTTTGCATAAAATAACAAGCGTTTACATAAATTTTTGTGAAAAAAAAGTGAGTTTGCATAATAACAAGCATAATATTTAACTTCTTTACAAAATAAATTTAATTTCTTTACAAAATAAACTTATTCAACCTTTTTTAGGCACTCAACCCTATAAAATATATGGGGACTTCACTTAGTGAACCTCTCACATAGCACGTTCGATTGTGGGATATTAAAAAATACTTTTAATTTCCATACATATTGACCCAAAATCTTTTTGTTGAAACCCCCTCCCAATACTTAAAACCTCCTCACCACCCATTTTTAATCTTCAATCCTTATAAACCACCCTACCCACCCCCACCTTAAACCCCTCATCCACCCCAATACCTGCAATATATTGGTTCAATTTTTGATAATTTTAAAGCCCACAATATGAACTAACGTGATAGGATATTGGTCAACAAGTAAAGCCCCCGTGATAAAATATGTGTAGGAAGGGAGAACTTCATACAAATACTTTCTAGTTCTTTACAAAATAAACTTAACTTCTTTACAAAATAAACTTATCCAACTTTTTTTGGCACTCAACCCTATAAAATATGTGCAAGAAGGGAGAACTTCATACAAATAATTTCCACTTTTACTTAGATTTTTCAATTTTACATAGTTTAGATTTTCATCTTTTTTATTTCTTCTGCACTGGCTTGAGCTCTTTCGCCTGAACATTTTCTATAATACAAAGATTCTGATTTTTCTTTTTATGTACACTATTATTAACTTATAGTAGAAGCTATCAAATTTGTAAAAGAAAACAATGCAGCGCAAGAAGCACTATGGGCAGATTGATTGTCTTCTCATTATTAAGAACATATTAAATAGAAAATACAAATGACAATACTATAGGTGAATACCATAGGTCAGAATATACCATGGGTCACCTAACTCACTAACTAACCACAAGTGAGATTACACTCTTCAACACGCCCCCTTAATCTCAACTAGTAGTACATCTTCAGCACTATCTATGCCTAAGTGCTCTCTTTGATATACATATGTAGATGTTCCCAATGGTTTGGTGAACATGTAAGCCAATTGCTTCTTAGAGCCACAAAAAAATAATGAAATTTGTCCATCATTGACTAACTCACGAATGAAATGATAGCGAATGTCAATGTGCTTTCTTTTTCTATGAAATATATTATGATTAGACAACTGTATTGTAGAACTATTATCACAGAAAATAGAAGTGGGATCTTTTGTAGTGTGTCCTCTTTGCCTTGTTGTTCAAGGCTTTTACTGCAAGCACTTTCATTTCTCAGTTACAAGTATTTTCTTTCAGTAAAAGCCTTGAACAACAAGGCAAAGAGGACACACTACAAAAGTAAAGCCTCATATGGTGACACCTTTAATTCATTTGCTTAAGTAATCGCATTGCTTAACCTTGTAACTTAAAAGTAATCTGTCCTTTGATCTTCGACACAATAACTTGTTCATATTGTGTAAATTCTTTAGAATTTGTTCATATTGTTAATATTGTAAATCTTGCTTAGCGTAGGCAACTGTGGATAATCATTCTTATTCTTTTGTAAGTTTGTAACTTGTAATCTTTGACTCCATTTAATCTAGGCACTGGTCTTGTAATTTTGTAACCTTAAAAGGATCCCTTTAATTAATTTGTAATTAATTAATAAATCTGGAACTTAGTATTCCGTAGGGACTACCCCCCTTGGCTCTGTTGGGATCAAGCCTAAATGGAGGAGTTGTGGACTATGGTGACAATGGTCCCCAGCTCTAACTTGCCCCCAAGGACACACAAAGCGGATTGGAGACTTTCCTGTATCATAAAGTGTGTATTAGGTGGCAACATGTCCCATATCCTTTAACAATATTCTTAGCCAAACTGCATGGAAAGCTACTATGGTGGCTGCTACATATTCTGCTTTCACAGAAGACATATTGACAATGGATTGTTTCTGAGATGCCCAAGTGATCATATTTGTACCCAAATGGAAAGCATAAATAGATGTGCTTTTCTTATCATCAATACTACCTGCAAAATCACTGTCAGTGTACCCTGTGAGAGTACTCTCTGGTGCATGAGTGTACTAGAGGCCATATCCAAGTGTGCCTACAACATATCTCAAAATTATTTTTCCAACTTTCCAATGGTAGTCTTTGGGAGACTCCATAAATCTGGAAATAAGACTGATAGCATACATCAAATGAGGTCTATTTGCATTAAAGTACATTAAATGGTAGTACCATTTGTTTATAGAGTGTATTATTTATTGTTGGTTCGTCATCATTCTTGGCTAACTTGGTGCCGAGAGCTATGGGGGTTTCTGCTAGTTTACATTTATCCATTCCGAATCTTTGCAAAATATCAGTAACATATTTATACTGGAAGATAAAAATACCTTTATCAGTTTGAGTAACTTCCAGGCCAAGGAAGTACTTCATCAGTTCTAGATCAGTCATTTCAATTTTTTTTTTCAAGACTGTTCGGAAATCTTCCAGCGTCAAATTACCAGTGTAAATCATGTCATCAACATAAATATATACCATCAATATTTTACCTTGCTCTATTTTGACATACAAAGTGGGCTCATTATTGTTTCTGTTGAAACCATTGTTGTTGAGATAGGAGTCAATCCTACTATACCAAGATCGTGGAGCTTGTTTTAGACCATACAAGGCCTTTTTCATCTTATACACTTTGTATTCATGACCTTTGATGGTATAACAAGGTGGCTGGTCTACATAAATTTCTTCTTCAAGAATGCCGTTAAGAAAGGCATATGTCACATCCATTTGATACACGGGCCATTGATTTTGTGATACAATGGCAAGTACAGCTCTGATGGTATCCATCATTGCTATAGGAGCAAAGGTTTCATCATAATTTACACCGTACTTCTGTGCATATCCTTTGGCAACCAACCTTGCCTTGTGCTTTTCAAGCTCTCCTTTTTCATTCAGTTTGGTCTTATAGACTCATTTGACTCCAATACTGGTTTTGTCTACAGGGATGTCAACAAGATCGCAAGTCTGGTTTTTCTCTATTGCATCAATCTCTTCATTCATGGATTTTACCCACTGGGGATCCTTCACTACTTCTTTAAAATATGTGGTCTGATAAGAGAAGAGAGAAAACTGAAGTTGATCATCAAGAATTGGAGTCTATTCATATAACTCTTTCAAGATTCTAGTTTTTTGGTTCTGTGGTGGACCATTTGCTTCTTCTTCTTCTTCTTCTTCTTGTACTTCCAATATTGGAAGTCTGATAGGTAGATCTGACATATCTAACCTTTCTTCTTGTTGTATGTCTGAAGGATCACTCTAGCATTTGTCTTCAATGAATTTTACATCTCTACTCACCACAACCTTCTTGGTGATAGGATTATATAGCTTATATACCTTATGTTGTTCACTGTAACCAGTAAAAATGCAACACTCACTCTTCTTATCCAATTTTATTCTGAGTTCATTAGGAATATGAGCAAAAGAAACACTACCAAATATTTTGAGATGTGCGGCACTAGTCTTAATGCCACTCCATGCTTCTTCAGGAATCTTGTCCTAGACAATCATTGTAGGTTATCTGTTGAGCAAGTAGACTGAGCATCCAACATCTTTATCCCAATACTCATCTGATAGCATCTTGTGTGACATCATGCTATAGTCCATGTTCATGATGGTCCTGTTCTTTCGTTCATCAACTACATTCTACCGTGGAGTGTATATGGTAGTGAACTGCCTCTGGATGCCATGCTGCTTACAAAAGTCTGAAAAATAATGTGAATCATATTCACCTCCACCATCTGACCTCATCACTTTAATGCAATTTCCAGAGTTCTTCTCAGTGAGAGTCTTGAACTCTTTAAACTTGGAGAAGGTCTTTGATTTGTTCCCGAGGAAATAAATCCATGTTTTCGTGCTAAAATCATCAATTAAGGTCAGAAAATAAAAACGACCTCCTATGGATTGGGTTTGCGTGTGTCCACAGAGGTGTGTATGAACTAACTCAAGATGTTCTTTGGCTCGAGTACTAGAAGTGGGGAAAATTTCCCTTTAATCTTTACCAATGATACAATCCTCACATGTGTTGGATTGTTCATGAATAATTGGTAACCCTTTGACCATTGACTGTTTGTGCAGGAGATTGAGACTCTTGAAGGGAGTATGACTAAATCTATAGTTCCATAACTAGGATTCATCTTGACTGGAAAATATATGAGCTATAAAATATGGAAGGTTGGCACTCCTAAGACTGAGAGGAAATATTATATTCTTCATCATTTCAATTTTGGCTATGAGTCTCTTACTAGGAGATTTATCGTAGATAGCACAATATGTATCATGAAACCCAACATCATAATGGTTCTAAACTAATTGACCTATACTAATCAAATTTACATTTAAATTAGGTCCATAAAACACCTCATGAATGAAATTCTTTTCATTTTGCTTAGTAAGTACATCAATAGTACCTTTTCCTTTTGCTGGAATGAGAAAGTCATCTCCTAGCTTGATATTCGTGACAAAAGAGGAATCCAAACTAGAGAATATTGACTTGTTACCTGTCATGTGATTACTACAACCACTATCTAGTAGCCATAGATCTGGGTTGCAATGTTCTTCACTTGCTTGATAAGACAAAAACATCACCTCTTACGAGCCTTCTTCTTCTTTGGAGACATTGTCTCTACTATTGTTCTGGTTATTGTTTTGGTCAGCTTGCTTCTTTCTGCATTCTTGTTTATAGTGCCCATACTTCTTACAGTAGTTACACTGAACATTGGACTTATTGGTTCATCTCTTTCCTCTCCACCTCTGACCTTGAGAGTTGTGAGAGTGTTCTGAATGCCATGAGTGTTCATGATAGTGACTGGCTCTGTCTTTTGCAGCTGGAGACCCTCGGGCTCTTCTTCCTCTACCTCGTCCTCCTTTGCCTCGACCTCTATTGAAAGAAGCATGGGTGCTGAATGCATTGGTCAATGATTCTTATTCTTGATTGAATCATGTTTCATGAGATAGAAGAGATCCATTCACCTCTTCTAGGGTGAACTGAGATACATATTTTTCTTCTTCTATGGCAGTCGCTACCATAGCAATCTTCTTGTTGAGACACCGAAGAATCTTTCGAACAATGATATTTTTTTCTAGCAGTTCACCATAGGTTTGGAATTGGGTCATAATACCCAAAACCCTAGTCATGAACTCATCTACTGTTTCTAACTTTTTCATATTCAAACTTTCAAATTGAAGGCGTAAGGTTTACAATCTTACCGTTTTAACGCGACAGGTTCCCTTGTAGGCCGATGCAAGTAGATTCCAAGCTTGATATGCGCTGGCAGCTCCTGAGATCCGTGGGAAAATGGACTCCTCAATGCAACTTTGGATAAACCATGTCGCTGTGAGATCTCAGTCTTGGCGAGCTTCGAGAGCACTCTTCTGGGCATTATTAATTGTGGCCAGAGTAGTCACATCAGGTTCTTTGAACTCGGTTTCCACCATATCCCAACATTTGTTGAGGTGCAGAAATGTCTTCATTTTTCTAGACCAAAACTCGTAGTTAGCTCTAGTCAAAACAGGTCTGGAGATCAGCTTCAATGAGCTCATACCAGCCATCTGATATGACTAAAAAAAATTCCCTTTCTTTTATCCTTTTTTTTATTTAATAAAAATGAGCAATGCTCCTGGTGCAATGGTAATGGGCGGTGAGGGGGCGCAGTGCGAAAAGTATATGCAAGTCCCAACAGCTCACCGCGTATGCCAAATTTCAGGAGTGCGATGGCACCGCATTTCTCCTCTTGACAAGAGGCGGTGGAACCGATTTTTTAGTGTGGTAAATAAGCGGTGGTCTCTATAGGTAACACTCTTGGTTGTCCCGTAAAAAATGAAAAAAAAAATTGCAGATGCGCACACTCGAGACTCATGCGTGAATTGGAGCAACCGACAAGTGGAGCACGAAAAGTTAGCTTTGGTGTGAATGCTTTCTTCAAGAGAAGAATAAAATAATTGGTGGATTTGGGTTATGCACCCTCCAAAAAACTACCAAATGCCCATTTCAATATTTAAATGCAACTTTGTGGTCAATCTTGTGCAAATCTAGGAGAATCGATCGCTCGAGAGCTCCACGTTTTTTTTTAGGGTTAGGGAAAATACAACCCAATTTTAAATATGGAAAAGAAAAAAAATGCCCTAGCTTGGGAGGAATGGAGCCAACAACTTTGGAGTGCTTTCCACTCCGTGAAAAGGTACCCTCGGATCATGCCTTAAGCTCTGATACCATGTAAAAGAAAACAATGCAACACAAGAAAAACTATGGACGGATTGATTGACTTATCGTTATTAAGAACATATTAAATACGAAATACAAATGACAATACTATGGTTAAATATCATCGGTCGAAATATACCATGAGTCACCTAACTCACTAACTAACCACAGATGAAATACATTCTTCAACAAAATTCACATTTAAAACTCATAAATTTCCAACTATTATTTACTTACAAACTTGATTTTTAAAATACAATGAAATTGCATAAACAAAAGGAAATGTAATCTCTATACTTTGACATTGACTCACAAGATTTGACTTCTGAAGTGAGTGAATCTACCAAAATTTGAAATTATCCGCATTTATGAGAATAAATTATCAAATTATCAGCATCCCATTCCATAAATTCTCGTAATCTATCTCATAGATTGGTGATCCACATCCCACAAGTTTGTTAATCTTTAATTTGGGTGTTCTTCCTCGCGACCTCTAAATTCTGATTTAAAAATATGTAAAGTATTTAAAAAATAATAGGTTTTGACTTTAAAAGTCAAGGCTCTAGTTTTTTATGTTTATATATATAAATGTGAGTGTTCTTTATTTTATTCATTGCTTATCCTGTTTATAAAGTATTATTTGTTTTTCTTCAACCACTACTATTTTTCATAATTGGTTTTAAATAATTCAATAATATATTTGTACACAATTTCAAATATTATTAATATCTTTAATACTTTTAACATATTAATAACAATATTTTTTTACTTTATTACTTTTAACATATTAATTTTAGGAGTGTATGTTTCATATTAATATTGATATGGTTGTTTATGGAAAACAATATGGATATTAATACTAGCATAGACATTAATGCCAACCTTAAATATAACAAAACCATTTAAAGTTACTAATATTTCACTTCTACCATTTGAAAAATTCCAACTCTTTCACTTGCACAATTTCCTATAATATTGAAACTTATTTTACATTATTATTACTGAATTGCATAGAGAGTACATAGAGAGTAGAAAGGTTGTTATTTCCTTTGGTTGATGTTTGGTAGATCAAGGTTTAACATGGATCAATGTTGGTTAATATTAAACATCAACCTTATCAATGTTAATAACATTATTAATATAATTAACATTTATGAAATTATTAATATCAATAATAATATTAATGAAATTGGTAATATCATTAATAGTATTAACACTAACACATTAGAAATTAATAACATTAATAATATGCCAGAATACAACCAAACCATTGGGAAATAATGGTCTATCATAACATAAGAGAAAGAATGGCATGGCACACACCCAAACATGGTCAACTATGGTCAATATTATTTAAATAGTCAACCATACTCAACCATAGTAACAAATGATCAACCATGGTCAATTATACCCAACCAAATCCAACCATAGCATATAGTCAACCAAAGTCATTCATGATTAATGTAATCCAACCATGGTTAACCCAAGTCAACCATTATAAACAATGATATGTGGTTGACCATGGTTAAACATAGTCAACCATAGTTAGTTAAAGTCAACCATAGTCAACCACGATGCAATTATAGTCAACCAAAGTCAACTATGGAGAAACTATAGTGAGTCATAGTGAATAAAGTTAATCATAGTAAAGCATGATGCACTAATGTTAACCATTTCGATAGCCAAGCATGATGCACTAAAGTCAACAATGGCAAACATTGTTCAACAATGGTCATGGTTTCCATAGCTAACCATGGTCAACCATGGTCTAAGATGGTCTACCATAACTAACCATGGTCAACGATGGTCTAACATGGTATTCCATAACTGACCAATTGATGTCAAATATTGTCCACTAAAGTCAACCTTGGTAAACCATAGTTATCCATGGCTAACTAAAGTAAACTATGGTCAACAATGAGATGTCATCGACCATGGTTAGAAATAGTTAACCATTATTAACCAAAGTTAATCATTCTGCAATAACATCAACTAAAGACAACCGTGATGCACTACAGTCAACCATGATTAAACAATGGTGAATTGTGGTTTAATATAATCAAACTTGAATTAAATTCAAGAGTGCCAAAACAATGGTCAACTATGGCATAAAGTTAAGATTTTCTTCAAGTCAATTGTGTATTGAAGTCAACCATCCCCAAACATTAGTCAATTATGATTTGGGAAAGGTTAAACAAACTCGACCATAGTTAAACTAAGTAAACCATAGTCAACCATGAGATGTGGTAAACTAGGGTTATACATAGTCATCTATGGTTAACTAAAGTCAATCATGATACAATCATAGTAAAAAATATTTAGCCATGAAGCAACCATAGTTCACCGTGATTAATTGTAACACACCAAATTAAAGTAAATTATTATTCTTTTTAAATATTTTATTGTTTAAATATTTTTGACAAGAATGTCAAAAATAGATGTAATGGATTATTCTTATTTATTAATTAAAAATAGCGAAAGGAATCAAAACTGAAATAGATGTTGAATGATTTTTTGCTAACCCACAAGGGGGAAAGATAAGTGGTGAAAGATGTTGAGTGAGAACTCAAGATGCAGGAAGCATCCTCCCCAAGATCAAGTCAAAACTCCTTGTAGAGTGCTAAAGAGCAGGAGGCTCATAAATGACCAACTCCTAGGAAAAATACTATATAAAAGTATGTTCATTTAGCGAGCAAGAGGCTAGCAGTGGATGGGGAATTGATCTGTTAATGCAAGAGATGGTGCATTGATTGGATTTTTTCATTATGGTTCAACAAATAGGCTCGTGGGTTCTAGAGCAAGCGAGACTTGGCTTCTCTAGGAGTTGGTTGGGAGGAACGATTGTTTTAGTTCTTTTTTCCTCACACTCGTGGCAGGTTCCCTATTCTATTTCTTATGTGTTCTATATTTGTTTAAAGTAAAAATTCAAGTTAACTATGAATCATATTTACATTTTTATAGAAAGGGTACTATGCATCTATTCATATTATCTTCCCTATTTTATTTTATGTTGTAATGTATAATTGATCTTAATTAGTAGTCATAGTTTTATGCTTTTATAACAAATATCAATTTTGGCTTCCATACCCGAATCAGAGCTTTGTATACAAATGAAGTGATATCATAGATCTGGTTAATTATTCTAATTCATGCTTGTATACGTACTATTACAGTATTTTAAATGTATTTATTTTAACTAATCTTTTCTTTGAAGTCGATAGATTCCTACAAAGATGGACTGTGTTTTTTTTATTTTTCTAAATTGTATCAATTTAAAATTCTACGTCAAACTAGAATCATGTTGTTAGAGATTCTTCGCTATGACCAAATTACCTAGATCTTTTACATTGACGGACATATTTACAAAAATACATTTCCAATATTTAAACATTAATCAGTTGACTGAAGCTTTTAAAACAAAGTAAGAGTCAAAATCCTTCTTCCTTTCTTTATAGAAACAAATCTATAAATCGCAAAATTACCTTAGTAATACAAAAATAAATATAAAAACAATACATCTCATCTATTGTCAAAACCATCCAAATGAAGATCAAGATCTACATATTTGATTATTAAATAAACTCATAAACTTCTTTACGACTGAAGTCGGATGGCTAATCATAAATATATAAATTGAGTTCTACACTCATTATCTATCTTTTATCACTACTTACAAATCTAGTGAATAAATACCATCAAATCTAACAAGATCTAAAATATATAATACATTCTTTATTAAAAACATACAATCTCTATTCATGGGTATCTAAGCTATAAGGATTTCAACTCTTTTTAAAATGAATTGACTCCACGGAATCGAAATCAAGTCACACAGATTTTATTATTTCATAAACAACAAAACCATCCAACAAATTTTGCATGGCAGTAAGACCATTAAATAATGGCATCCATCATGTTAATAATATTATGATAGGTACCATCAAATTAATGAAGTGTCAAAACTTTAACAGTGAAGCTCTAACTATAAGCCGGTACAGACCCAAAGGGATCTTGTTAAAATATTTCAATATCAAAATAGAGGTATGGGTTTCAACTCTACTTCCATATGAACCATAAGTCATTGTAAGTCCATTAAGATGGCATCCATCATTCATTAAAACCATAACATATACAAACAAAAAGGAAACACAACAATGTTAGAAACAGAGAGGCTACAAAGCTATTGCTACAAACTATTGCAGACCTGTAAAGAACTAATTTTGCAGTCCAACTTATCTTTACAAAAGTGACGAAATCCCCACTTCCCACACAGTCTATGATCCATCGAAGATTCTTTGAAATATAAACTACTTAACTAGGTTACCAATTTAGTTGTTGGTGAAAGATTGTTGAATACCTAACACATCCATGTTGGAGAGTACATGCCATATCAACAAATGATTAATGTTAGCATTTGTCAAGAAAATGTTGGTTTGGATAATGTTAAAAAGAGTATGGTTTACACACCTTTGTCTTTTAATGTAACATACCCGAGAGGAGGTGAACCCGTCTCCAATCTCGTCGCCCTTCTCATACCCTGCATTACCCACATTGTAGTTAATACCTTGGCCACAGTCATTGAAAAATGTAAAAATAATGACATTAAATAGAATTTTAAAAACCTTACCTTATGCAAATTGCAGAGAGGGCTAGGGGTCGACTCTTCCTAAACACCCTTATCACTCCTCTACCTGCATTTTAAAGCCAACACCCAACACTCCTCTACCTGCATTTTAAAGACAACACCCAATTCATATATCCCATATGCCTTCAAGTATAAAAAAAAATTCTAAAAACATGTGAACCCAAACACAGTTTCACTTACCTAGGTTAAGGCATGCAAGGCCCTACGAACAATTGATTTTCTTCTTTTTCCTCTATGCTACAAAACTAGCAAGGTCGAGGCCATTGGAATCCATTAACCCTACTAAACAACCTCAGTGTACGCCTCAAAAGAAAAAAATAAGCTATATTAAATCAACGGTGAAGTGGTTCGAGCAGATTAGACAACATGGCCAGTAAAAGGGTTGAGGTCTTTCCAACAACAGGTTGTAGAACAAAAGACAAGTGAAAAATGGAAAGATTCAGAAATAAAAAATTGTATTAAACCCTATAAAAAACCCTTGCCTGTAATTTATGTAAATGGAGGGTCGATATCCATCAGGTACATGCTTTTAAGCTCGCCTTTTACTACCTGGCTGCGCTATTGAATTGGAGCCAAGACAAATTTATTACCAATGGTCCACTTCAATACAAACATGTCATAAAGCTTGCAATGCACAGTTAGAAACTATATTATAAACCTTGAAGTTTTCTTTATGCCAAGGTTAATACCATGACCATGGTGACAACACCATAGTCCCCAAATTCACGAAAACAAGGTTCATAACCTTTTCATAATTCTATAGTTTGAGGCATAGCATATAACCTTGTGTCTCCTACTAAGAATAAGGTTCACACCTAAGTATAAACATCAAGGATACCTCATTCCAAAGTCTAGATGGGATCATGACTATGGTGTTTAACACCATAGTCCCCAACTCTTTTTCATCACTAAATTGTGCTATGTTAAGCCCTTTTATTTTCAACTCTTGTCATTTTTTGGATCTTGGTTTAGTTTCTAGGGTTTGGGTGTAACTGTTAGGGAAGAACCTTAGCCTTTAGTCTAACCAACCCCTAGTAGAACCAAAGGGTAAAATAGGCACATAAAGCAGTAAGTACATCACCTTTAGGTGTGGTGTCAACGTTTTCGATACCCGTATGTAAACATCGCATAAAATATAACCTGTCCAATTCAATAAGAATCAAATATAATTTATTATACAAATAACAACAAATTTTTCATGCTACGACCAATTATACATGTTACAATATTCACTCAAATAAAATAATATATTGATTTTTTTTTTAAATTTATAGGTTTCTGACATAATGGTATCAGAGCATGGTTACAACACTTGGTCTGAACAAGACCAAAACTAAAATGAATAAAACCAAAAAACTAACTTTATCCTATTGTGGATTTATTCTCTTATGAACATGAAGAGAAGAATAACTTTATTTTTTAGGGCAATTATTGTTAGTTTTTGATAGCTCGGTGGCACTCCTGCATCAGTTGCCTAGGTGCAGGGGTCATTAACTTGGAGTCTCATTTATATTCTTAAAGTGACTTTAGTAATGTGTTTTTTATTAAAGCACCTTTTTTATGTGACTTTATGATTTAAAAGTGAGTTTCACTTTATTATGTTTTTAAAGTGACTTTAAGTCATAAAGTGTACTTTTAAATATTTAGGGTGATGTGACTTTTTAAAAAGCAAAAATTTGTTGTAAAGTTCACTTAGGAGATTTAAGTGAATGAGAGATTAGATCCCAGCCATAGATCTCTTGGCCAAGATCTAATCTCGACCGTTGAAGGTGAAAAGTCATGAGAATAACCCTAATGGGGTAAATAAAGTGCATGAGACTTCATTTGGCACATCACTCAAGAGAGATTTCTTGGAGTGGCTCGATTTCCAAGAGAGGATTTTGGAGAGAAGTTTGAGAACCACATTTTGCAGGAGATTATTGAAGAGATTGAGAGGAGGGCTCGATTTTCAAGACAACTGAGAGAGAGATTCATAGGTTGCACAGAAATCGAGGAGGAGTACAGGAGCATTAAATGTTGGCACAGAAATCGAGGAGGTGTATTGCTGCACAAAAATTGAGGAGAGGTACGGCCTGCATTTATTTGCACAGAAATCGAGGAGAAGTACGACTGCATTTATTGTTGTATGGCTGCATTAATTTTTGCACAGAAATTGAGGAGGGTACGGTTGCATTAATTGCTGTACGGCTACATTAAATTTTTGTATAGTCTGGCACAGAAATCGAGGTGATGTACGACTGCATTAAATGCTGTACGGTCTAGCACAGAAATCGAGGCAGAGTTTCATGCTGGTTTTGGCACATTTTTCGAGAAGAAAATAGCACAGAAACCGAGACAGATTTATGGGTTGAAGATAAGTTGATTTTTTACTGTAAAAATTGATGTATGATTTTTCCTGAATCTCAATAAAATTTCTCTTGCATGCTAGTTTTCCCCCAGGGGTTGAGGGGGTTTTTCCAGGGTCAAATTTGACCAAAATGCTGTGTCTTAAATCTGTTTTACAGTCTGCTACTATTTATGTTTTTCTGCTGCTAAATGTGCTTTATAAACAGTATATTAGCCTACAGGATAGTTCCATTGAATGGTTAATTAATGTTCTTGATTGTGGTTTATTATTGAGGCTTGATATTGATGGTTTATGAAGTGTTTGACAAAATCTGTAAGTGAACAGAGGTCTGATTTTTAACATGGTATCAGAGCTGGGGCTCTGAGATTTCAGTAGACTGTTGGGAAGCAGAGAAGTGCGGATTTTTTTTAAGATACTAGTGCATGTGAAGTAACAGCTATCTGTAATTTTTTTTTGCTGAGAGTGAGCAGAGAAGTGCTGGTTTAGCACAACTAATATTTTTGGTCAAAGAAGGCTGAGTGTGCCTTGTTGGAAAAAGAGCAGAAGAGAATGATGGCTTGCATCCGGTTTGAATATAGGTTGGAAGGGATTTCCAACTACTTACAGTGGAAAGCACGGATGACAGCTGTTCTCAAGGAAAACAAGTTATGGGCCTTTGTTAGTACCACAGTGGCTCCTCCCGTAGCTGATCCTATAGCCCTTGACATACATGAGGTGAAGGATGCCAGAACGCAGAGACTGCTTTTGGATGGTGTTCGAGATCACCTCATCCCACATTTGGAAGAGAAACTAACTGCTAAGGGGATGTGGGATACTTTAAAAAGTTTGTATGAGAACAAGAATGAAAATCGTAAAATGGCCCTAAAAGATAAGCTTCAGGGCACTAAGATGGCGAGAGGTGAGAATGTAGCCTCTTACCTCACTAGACTCAGACAGATAAAAGATGAATTGAGTGTAGTTGGTGAGGTGATTCCTGATCCCGAGCTAGTGCGGATAGCCCTGAAGGGCTTCACTAAGGAGTGGGACGTGTTCGTGAAGTGTGTAGTTGGCAGAGAGAACTTTCCCTCTTGGGAAAGACTATGGGATGGTTTTACTCAGGAGGAGATCCGAGAAGGGAAGACTGAGTAGGTTGCTGATGAAGAGAATGTGTCCCTTTCAGCTAAGGGTAGAAAGAAAAAGGGTGGCTCGAGCAGTGGAGCCAAAGACTTGAGCAAAGTAAAATGCTTTTCTTTCCAGAGTTATGGTCACTATGCTGGGCAGTGTCCCAACAAGAAGAAGAACAAGAAGAAAGAAGAGGCTAAGAAAGCCTCTCCAGCTGAAGTGGGAGATTTTGTGAAGGAATTCGAGAGGGAATTCTCGCTCGTCTCAATTCTTTCAGACAGTAGTGTAGCAGAGAGTTTGGATACTAGAGCATGGTACATAGATAGTGGAGCAGCACGCCATATGATGGGGATACGAGCAGTGTTCCGAGAGTTGATAGATATTGACAGAGTTATACTGACTGAGGATGGGTATGCCGGCACCCACGCAGTAGAAGGATTTGGAAAAGTCCTATTCCAACTCGAGTCTGGTGGTTATCTGGAGGTTGGCGATGTGTTGTTTGTTCGAGAGTTGAAGAGGAACTTGGTCTCAGTTTCAGCTTTGGAGGATGACGGATATGCGGTTCTTCATGTGAGAGAGCATGTTTATATATATTCGGTGAGTGGGGGCCTGGGTGTAGAGAGTCTGCTTAGCATCCGTGCTGGCCAGATATACCGATTTTTGGGGCATCTGGTGGATGGTGAGCCTGGTGAGAGATCAGACTTAGTGGCAGCAGCAGTGGCTGTCAGTGTGGAGGATTCATCCAACTCTGTGAGGAAACAGAGTTGGTATGATGTGGTTCTTCAGGATGAGCAGGAGAGTGAGGAGAACTCTCAGTTGAGAGTTGTCAGACGGAGACCTTCAGCAGTTGATCTAGTGCAGATATCTGATGGGTATTCAGATTCAGAGGGAGCTTCAGTTATTGGAGGGAGAGATCCAGGTGGAGCTGATGACAGTAGTACCTCCCTCGCTAAAAGGGAGTGTTAGTTTTTGATAGCTCGGTGGCACTGCTGCATCAAGTTCCTAGGTGCATGGGTCATTAACTTGGAGTCTCATTTATATTCTTAAAGTGACTTTAGTAATGTGTTTTTTATTAAAGTACCTTTTTGATGTGACTTTATGATTTAAAAGTGAGTTTCACTTTATTATGTTTTTAAAGTGACTTTAAGTCATAAAGTGTACTTTTAAATATTTAGGGTGATGTGACTTTTCAAAAAGAAAAATTTGTTGTAAAGTTCACTTAGGAGATTTAAGTGAGTGAAAGATTAGATCCAAGCCATAGATCTCTTAGCCAAAGATCTAATCTCGTCCGTTGAAGGTGAAAAGTCATGAGAATAACCCTAATAGGGTAAATAAAGTGCATGAGACTTCATTTGGCACATTATTCAAGAGAGAATTCTTGAGTGGCTCGATTTCCAAGAGAGGAGCTTGGAGAGAAGTGTGAGAAGCACATTTTGCAGGAGATTGCTGAAGAGATTGAGAGGAGGGCTCGATTTTCAGGATAGCTGAGAGAGAGATTCACAGGTTGCACAAAAATCGAGGAGGAGTACAGGAGCATTAAATGCTGGCACATAAATCGAGGAGGTGTATTGCTGCACAGAAATTGAGGAGAGGTACAACCTGCATTTAATGCTGCACGGCTGCATTTATTTGCACAGAAATTGAGGAGAAGTATGACTGCATTTATTGCTGTACAGATGCATTAATTTTTGCATAGAAATCGAGGAGGGTACGGCTGCATTAATTGCTGTACGGATGCATTAAATTTCTGTACAGTCTGGCACAAAAATCGAGGTGTTGTACGACTGCATTAAATGCTGTACGGTCTGGCACAAAAATCGAGGTAGAGTTGCATGTTGGTTTTGGCACAGTTTTCGAGAAGAAAATAGCACAGAAACCGAGACAGATTTCTTGGTTGAAGATAAGTTGATTTTTTACTGTAAAAGTTGATGTATGATTTTTCCTGAATCTCAATAAAATTTCTCTTGCATGCTGGTTTTCCCCCATGGGTTGAGGGGGTTTTTCCAGGGTCAAATTTGACCAAAATACTGTGTATTAAATGTGTTTTACAGTCTGCTGCTATTTATGTTTTTCTGCTGCGAAATGTGCTTTATAAATAGTATATTAGCCTACACGATAGTTCCATTGAATGGTTAATTAATGTCCTTGATTGTGGTTTACTGTTGAGGCCTGATCTTGATGGTTTATGAAGTGTTTGATAAAATCTGTAAGTGAACAGAGGTCTGATTTTTAACAATTATGAATGTCTGCGGAAGATGAATCTCATCCTAGAAATCTAGTGAAAAATGAAGAGGAAAATCTAAAGGAGGGTGAAATTTGGGTAAATTGTAATGAAAGTCGAAACAATAAACCATTTAATTTAAAACAATTTGTTAAATAATTAAGAGCGGAATTAAAAAGAGTTAAATAATTTAATGAACATATTCTAAATGAACAAGAGGAGTTAAATAACATTATGTTGTATAAACTACAAAATAATGAAAGAGAGAAAAATAAAGAACCTGAACTTAACATGGAAAAAACTACGTCTTACAAACGTAAGGGAAGTAAGATGGAATTTTCCAAACATGAGGCCAAATCTTCTAGTGAGCAGTCAGCTAAGAAAAATATAGGAAAACATTAGGATTCTAGTGAAAGTAGTGACAATAATCAAAATAAAAGGAAATAGAAACCTTATGAAGAAATTTCTGTAGATTTCAAAAATATCAAACCTCATACGTTTAACTGAGAGATCGAGAAAGGAGAAGAAGAAGAAGCTTGGTTATCTGGAATGAAGAAATATTTCCAAATCTATAACTATTCCAATAAATTAAAGGAAAAAATGGCCATCTATAATTTAATAGGAAAAGAAGGTATCTGGTGGCAAGACATAAAAAAGTAAAAGGTATAAAAGAACATTACGTAACATGGAAAACCTTCAAGAAACACTTTAAACAGAAGTATCTTTCAAAACAGTACTATGAAGAAAAATCTAATGAAGTTTATGGATTAAGATTAGGTTCTATGACCATGAAAGAACTATGTAGTAAATTCATAAGTTCACTTTATTATATGCCTTAGATAATTGTTGAAAAACAAAAACTACAATAATTTCTCATCTTCTCACCTCTTATGTTTAAAGAGAGGATTGAGTACTAAAATCCAAAAACATTGGAAGAGGCAATGAGAAAACCGAAATTATGTTATGATCAGAATAAAAATAAAGGCAACAATATACCTAAATCGAAAACTAAAAGAGGTGACAACTTTGATAATACAATAATTATAAATCCTTTAAACCACAAAAGCCTGTGGCAAAGGAAAGAGAACCAACCACAATATTTAATAAGAACACTACACAAAGGGAACCACTAAAATGATGGGAACGAGTTGAGCTACATTATTTTAAGGACTGGCCCATAAGAAAGAATTTTTTTAATAATGTTCACTCAATTCAAGAAGGTGCTGCATTTGAGGATATGGAATGAACCATGCCCAGAATTAGTGCTGCGTTGGAGAATCGACAAGCACACCATCAAACTTCAATGGTTGAAATATAAAGTATGATAAAAGGTCAACCCATTTCTATACTAATTTATCTAGGTGCAAGTTTAAGTTATGTATCACCTAGGATTGTAGACTTGTCTCATTTATCACAAGATAAATTTGAAAACTATTTGTTGGTACAGCTAGCCATAGGTACCAAACAAAAGGTCACTAATTATGTGAAAAAATGTGAAATTATGATGAATGAATTGAATACACATGCTGATCTAAATATGTTACCATTAGGGTCTTATGATTTGCTGATAGGAATGTACTGGTTAGAAAAATACAGGGTTATGTTAAACTGCTAGGATAAAAAATTTACATGCATGGATGATAATGGAAGTACAATTAATGTAAAAAGAATTTCCAAAAAGGTTACCATCAGAGAAATATATTTCTTGCCGATGAAAAGATATGTACATAAGGGATGGAAGGGTTTTGTAGTCTATTTAATTGATGGCAAGGATAAATATAACCAACTTAAAATAGAGGATATACCGATCTTAAAATATTTTAAAGACATCTTTTCGAAAGAAGTTCCCCGATTACCTCCGAAAAGGGACATAAATTTTACAATCAATCTGGTACCAGGAGCGGTACCAACATCAAAATATCTCTTTCAGATGAATATAATAGAACTTACTGAACTTAAATCACAATTGCAAGAAATAATTGATAAAAAGTACATTCAACCTAGTGTTTCCCCTTGGGGAGCACTGGTCTTACTTGTAAAGAAGAATGATGGAACTTTAAGATTATGCATAGATTATTGACAATTAAAAAAGATGACTATTAAAAATAGATATCATTTACCCCGGATAGATGATCTATTTGATCAGTTCTGAGGTGAAACAATATTCTCCAAAATAGATTTACGATCCATATACCATCATCCTTGGATCAAGGATGAAGACATCTTTAAAACTGCTTTAGAATACGATATGGTTGTTACGAGTTCATCGTAATTCCCTTTGGTTTAATAAATACACCTGTAAATTTTATGTTCTTAATGAATAATATTCTAAGTAACTAATTAGATAAATTCATAGTCATCTTCATCGATGACGTATTGATTTACTCAAAGAATAAAAAGGAACACAAAGAACACCTAAGAATAATTTTGACAGTGTTAAGAGATCAACAATTGTTTGATAAGTTTAGCAAGTGAGACTTCTTTGAAGACAAAATTGAATATGTAGGGCACGTTGTGTCTAAATATGGAATATGAGTCGACCCTGATAAGATTAAAGCTATCATTGAATGGCCCATTCCTAAAAATGTAACTGACATATGATCGTTTATGCGGATTACTGGTTATTATTGAAAATTTATTGAAGGATTTTCCTAGATAGCCTACCCCATAACTTCACTACAAAATAAAGGTAAGAAATTTGATCGGAGTGAAAAATGCACTGAAAGTTTTAATAAACTAAAATACCTATTAACCACAACTCCTAACTTAAAAATTGTTGATCCTTTTAAGTATTTTTTCATATGCACCGACGCATGTAAGGAAGGATTAGGCGAGGTGCTAATTCAATAAAACTACGGTGTGGCCTGCAAGTCTAGAAAGTGAAAAGAGCATGAGAAGAATTACGCTACACACAACTTAGAACTTGTTTCTATCATACATGCACTAAAAATGTGGCGAAACTACCTCATTAGAAGAAATGATTTTCTAATGTGATATAACATAAGCTAAAAGTACTTGTTTGTTCAACAAAACCTTAATGCTTGACAAGTTTGGTGGTTGTCATTTTTAAGTGAATATGATTTTGAAATAAAACATATAAAAGGAAAATAGAATAAGGTTGTGGACACTTTAATTCATCATGCAAACTTACTATTTGCGAGCAGTAGCTATGAATCAGATTTAGAAAATAAAATCTTAAAGGAAGAAAATTTTGATAAAGAATATCAAAACCTAAAAGAAAAGACTACAGAAAATGAAAGGAACCAAATAAAAATAGATCTTAGTATTAATGGAAGAGGGTTACTTCTACATAAAAATAGACTATATATACCAAAGTCAACAGATATTAAATTAACTGTTATGGATGAGTTACATAAATGACCGTATTTGGGAGACCCTGGATACTATAAAATGATCACTATGATAAGAAAATAATTCTTTTGGCCTAATATGAAAAGAGAGGTAGCAAAATATTTAGCACGTTGCATCAAATTGCAACAGGCAAAAGTAGAACACCAACATCCAGTAGGGTTACTACAACCACTACCCATTTTGAATGGAAATGGGAAGTAATCACCATGGATTTCATAACATGTTTACCTGGAAAATTTAAACAACATGACTCAATCATGGTTGTAGTGGACAAATTAAGTAAAGCAACTCACTTTATTCTGGTAAAATCTACTTATAAGGATGTTAACATTGGTGATATATTTATGAAATAAATTTTCAGGTTACACAGTGTACCTAAGTTAATAATATCAAATAGAGACATAAATTTTACAGGGAATTTTTAGAAGGCCTTGTTTAAAGGACTATGTAGACAATTAAATTTCAGAACTACATATCCTCCTCAAACGGATGGACAAACTGAAAAAGTAAATCAAATTCTAGAAGGAATTATTAGAATGTACATAATGGATAAACCTAGTAAGTGGGAAGATTACTTGCACTTAGTAAAATTTGCTTACAATAATCGTTTCCATGTATCAAATGGAATGAGTCCATTTGAAAACATTTATGGATGTAAATGTAACACTCCAATTTCTTGGAGCAGTCTCATCGATAGGTTAATGTTAGGACCTGAGTTGTTAAAAGATATGAAACTAACAATTAAAAAGGTACAACAAAATTGGAAGGCTACCCAGGACAGGAAAAAGGGTTATGTCCACTTGAAGAAAAATCCTCGATAGTTTCAGGTAAGCGAGCATGTATATATAAAGGTAAAACCCAAGAAAATATCCCTAAAAGTGGGAATATATTCAAAATTGGCACCCAGGTATTGCGGGCCATTTGAAATTTTGGAAAATGTAGGGCCGGTAACATACTAGTCAGCCTTACCTCCTACAATTAAAATACACAATATTTTTCATGTTTCCATTTTGAAGAAGTACATTCATGATGCTACTCATGTAATTGATTGAAATGTTATATAGGTGGAACTCGCAGGAGAGTTTCAGGTGGGACCAGAATATATTCTTGACAATAGAGAGCTTTTACTCAAGAACCGTACCATCAGACAAGTCAAGGTGCAATTGAAGCACCTTAGTCTAGAAGAGTCCACTTGGGAATTGGAAAGTGATATGAGGAAGGCATATTTGATCATAATTCAAGATGAAATAATGAAAGAATAAAGGAAGAAAAATAATAACATTAAGGATGGTGTTATCCTCTAATGGGAGGTGTATGTAACACATCAAATTGAAGTAAATTAAAATAATTTTTGAATATTTTATTTTTTAAATATTTTTTGTATGAAAGTCAACAATAGATGTAATGGATTATTCTTATTTATTAAATAAAAATACTTAAAGGAATCAAAACTGAAATAGATTTTGAAAGTGCGTTGGATGACTCACAAGGGGAAAAGATAAGTGGCGAAAGCTGCTTAGTGAAAACTCAAGATGTAGGAGGCATCCTCCCCAAAATCAGGTCAAACCTCCTCATGGAGTGCTAAAGAGCAGGAGGCTCATACATTAAGGGAGTTTTGAGGTAAAAAATGGGCCTTAAAACAAAAATTCTGGCATTAAAATTCAGTTTATAAGAACTAATAGGATTCAAGATGATGATGCCAACCATAAGGGTAAAATTTATCAAAAAAATTGGAGGAAAAAAAACTAATTTTTCTTGTATTTTTGGCATATCTCCTTATGGTTTCACCCAAATTTCAAGCATGGAGACTCGCTAGATGAAAAATGTTATTATGTTTCCAACCCATAATCGTATTGCATACTTCTAAGGTACCCACAACACCCAAAAATGAAAATTTTAATAAAAAATGTATTTTAATATTAAAATACATTTTCTTTATTGAATTTTTTTTGGTGCCATGTGTACCTCAGAAGTATGCAATGTCGATATGGGGTTGATGTGGAATTAAATTATGCATCTAATGAGACCCCAAAATCGAAAATTGGGTGAACTGATAAGAAGATTTGTAAAAACTACAATAAGAAAAAGTAGTTTTTCTCTTTTCCCTCCAAAATTTAGAACTTATATTTTATTTTTACAACCCTTATGTTATTATTTCCCTTATGAGGCCCATTTTAGACCTAAAATATCCCCTAAAGAATGACAAATTTCTAGTAAAAATATGTTATAATTTTATCATTTAATCAATATGATCTAGGATCTTATCTGAGAGAATAACATGCACAACAATAATCACAAGAGACAAGAGACACAAAGAATTTTCCTCAGGGAAACCATAAAGGATAAAACCCCGCAACTTCCTCAGAGATAGAATGAGCACCAATAGCAAAAGTAAAACTCAAAGACACAAAGATGATGTCCAAAAAATGTTCTCTCTCTCTCTCTCTCTCTCTCTCTCTCTCTCTCTCTCTCTCGTGCGATCTCCTCCTCTCTCACTCATGTGCTACAATTGAGTGAGTGTGTGTTTCAAATAGAGAGTCTCACTCTATATTTATACTTGTTTTCCACTTGATTTTTAAACTTACAGAGCTGACCTCACTAGGAGAGTCTAATAACCCTAATACCCCTCAATTGTGGGGACTATTTCCCCAACTTACAATGGAGGGTTAACCTAAATGACTTCACATGACTTTATTATATTAATAACTCTCCCCATAAGAGGAACAAACAAATATGTCGGGGTACAATGAAATACAATATAAAATGTACAAGTGAATACATTCTGAAGTTACAAATAAATCAACACTCCCTCTTAACTAGGAAGGTATTCTCTTGACAAAGTTCATCAACACAAGTCTTCATTACTGGATCATCATCAAAGCTGGATCATCATCAAGCTGGATCATCACTACTCCTATTATCTTGAGCAAATGTTGCTATCTCTCAATTCTAGTCGCCATAGGAATTTCTACAGAGCTAGCCCTTTTTCATGTTGGTTGTAGGCCTAGCCTCCATGTAGGTCTTCATATTCTTCATCACTTATATCCGACCATGGGAGGCCCAGCATACCACCATGTCAGAAAGTCTCAACACTTATATCCACCGACATGGTAGGACACACCTACTACCATCCAAGAAAGCTTCCCAACACTTAAATCTATCATAATGGTAGGAACCACCTACTACCATCTAGGAAAGCATCCAAACTTACATCCATCGAAATGGTACGACACACCTACTACCATTTAGGGAAAGGTTATGCACTTACTTCTGACCGCGGGAGGCCCAGCCTTCCACCATGTCGAAAAGTATTAGCACTTACATCTATCGGCATGGTAGGACACACCTACTACAATGGGATGCCTCTCCTACCACCATGTCAGAAAGGCTATGCACTTACATATGACCACGGGAGGCCCCACCTACCACCATGTCAGAAAGGATCTGCACTTACATATGACCATGGGAGGCCCGGCCTACCACCATGTCAAAAAGGATCACGGACTCATCACTTCCCCTTGGAATGAACCTCTATCCAGAGAACACCAAGATTTTCCCTGAAGTACTCAAATTTCACTCTAGCTAATCACTTGGTCAACACATCATCTATCTACTCATCCACGGCATCATACTAGAGCTTCACTACTCCTCTTTGCACCATATCCCTGATATAGTGATATTTGATCTCAATATGCTTAGACTTGTCATGGAACACCAGGTTTTTCGACAAATTCACACAACTATGGCTGTCGAAATATATACAAGTAGCATCCAACTAGAGATCAAACAAATAAGATAGTAGCTTCCTTAGCCACACTTCCCCACAACTTGCCGAACAAGTTGTGACATACTCTGCTTCGGCTGTACTTAGTGCCATGCAGGACTTCTTTCTACTAAAATAGGAGATCACACATGATCCCATACTAAAGCAGCACCTCGAAGTGCTCTTCCTATCAATGGAATTGCCTACCCAATCTGAATCCACATAACCCTCTAGGTTAATCTTCTGATTCACCTCATACTTGAGCCCATAGTCAAATTTACCCTTTAGATACATTACAATATGCTTTGCAGCAATCAAGTGAACATTTCACAAATCCATCAGGAACGGGCTCAATGTGTTCACAGCGAAGTAAATATATGGTCTTGTATTAGTCAGGTACATCAATGACCCAATCATCTGACAATGCATTGTAGCATCAACCGAATCTGATGAAGCATCACTCAATAGCTTCAGGTTCGATTCCATAGGTGTGTTCATGGCCTTGCATTCCATCATCCCAAAACTCTTCAGGATCTCCACTGCTTACTTGCCTTGTCCTAAGGAGATTCCATCCACATTCTGCCACACCTCCATGCCTAGAAAGTAGTGCATCATACCCAAGTCATTCATCTTGAACTCGGTAGCAGGCTTCCTCTTTGTGTCAACAACCAACCCATCCTTACCTGTCACAAACAGGTCATCCACAGAGAGTAAGAGTATCACTGGGTTTCCTTCCTCAACCTTGTAGTAAAGGTTCGAATCCTCTTTACTCTTGGTAAATCCCAAGCTAGTTAGGAAGTTTTCAATCCTTTCATACCACATCCTGGGTGCCTATTTCAAACCGTACAGGGCCTCTTTCAATTTTCACACATGAGTCTCCCTATCACGTGTCTCGAATCTGAGTGGCTTCTCCACATACACTTCCTCTTCCACTACACCATTCAAGAACGCGGTCTTGACATCCATATGGTGTATCTTCCATTTAATCAATACAGCCAGAGCAAGTACTGATCTGATAAAAGTGTATCTAGCTACAGGTGCAAAATTTTCTTCATAATATATCCCTTCCTTCTGGGAGAAGCCACGTGCCACAAGTCTTTCTTTATATTTCTCTATGCTACCATTTGTAACATGCTTGATCTTGTATATCCATTTGGAAGTCACAACAAAATTCCCTTCTGGTCTTGGAACCACATCCTAGACATCATTCTTCATGATCAACTAGTACTCTTCGAACATAGCATCCTTCCATTCTTTATTTTCTATCACTTCTTCATAGTTGAAAGGTTATTTATCAATTATGTCACACAGTAGGGCTACATAACTGGAGTAGGACCTAGTTCTCTTCATTTATCTATGCACTTCTTCTGGAGCCCCATATCTCTCTGCACCTTGGATGGCCTCTCATACCCATGTTGGTTTCCTCTTGTAAGGATTCTTCTTTTGGGGTGGATATATAGGTTTCGAAGGTTCTTCCATTTCTCGATATTCTTCTTGAGTTGCTTCGTTCATAGTTGTATCTCATATCTTGGGTACTTTTGTTTCTTTAAGTTTTGCAATAGGTATTTTTCTGGATATGTTGTAAGTTGATTCTTCGTCAAATGTCACGTCCCTACTTATGTCGATATTCTTGAATCCTGAGAAATATATTATGTAGCCCTTTGAGCTTTCACTATATCCCACAAATATACCCTTCTTTCCTGAAGGATCTAACTTTGTCCTCTTTTCTTTCAGAATGTGTATGTACATTGGATAGCCAAATATTCTTAGATGACCGACTTCTAGTTTCTTGCTAGAGAATACTTCTTATGGTGTCTTGTTCTCAAGTACTCTATGTGGAGTAAGATTTTGTACATACACAGCTGTCCTAGCAGCTTCTTCCCATAGATGCATAAGAAGATATTGATCATGAAGCATTTCCTTTGTTGCTTCCATAATTGTTCTATTCTTCCTTTCTACAACCCCATTCTATTGTGGATTATATGGCGTGGTCAAATCCCTCTTAATCCCTGACTCTCTACACAATTCCTTGAATTTATCTGATGTGAATTCTCCACCATTGTCTAATCGAAAGGTCTTTATTTTATTCTCTTTGTGGTTCTCAATCAAGAATTTGAATTCCTTGAACTTACTGAATACTTCATCCTTTATTTTCAAGAAATATATCCATGTATTCCTAGAAAAATCATCAATTAAACAAAAATAATATATATACCCACTCAATGAACTAGATGACATCGGACCACATACATTGGAGTGGATGATTTACAAGATTCCTTTTTCCTTGTTCTCGCTACTTGGATATGTATTATTTGTGTTTTTTCCTTTCACACATCCTTTGCAAACACCTTCATGCTTTTCCTTTATTTCTGAAAGACCTTCAACATCTTTGCTTGCTAGTGGTAGTGCCCTATAGTGCACATGTGCAAGCCTTCTATGCCAAAGTTCACTTGGCTCTACTGAGTCATGGACCAAATCTTGTTTTTGTTGGCCCTTTAATTTGTATAAGCCTCCCTCTTGCTTTCCAATCACTATTGCATCATCTATAGTCTTTCCCTTTGGCCACATAACACTACTACATTTCGACCAAAAATCCGACGGCCGTCATGTTGGATTTTCGACACTTCCCTGTCGCATGTACGACACTTTGGTTTTTTTATAAGCGTCGAAAACTTGTCGTCGGTTATCTGACACCTAAGTAACCGTCAGTTAAGCGACACTTAAGTAACCGTTGGTTGAATGTACATCGTCGGTTATCCGACACTTATTAAGCGACGATCACAAATTTTTTTAACAACATTTACACCTACAAGCGTCGCTTAACCGACACCTCCTAGACATAGGCGTCACTTAACCGACAGAAAGAAGAAGTAAGCGTCGAATCAGTGACAGTTATAACCATCGCTTAAGCGAGGGTAGGAAGAAGGAAGCGTCAAATAAGCGACAGTTATAACTGTCGCTTAAGCGACGTTAAGAAGAAGTAAGCGTCGAATAAGCGACAGTTATAACCATCGCTTAAGAGACGGCAGTGAATATTTAAAAATATATATATATATATAAATGATACCAATACAATTGTTAATCTATAATCTCCAGCTCACCTCTAGTGTGCAAGCAAAAACAGCTTCAAAAATGCGTGGTACATCCTCCATCATAACAACTCTATACCTAAGACGTTACACCAAAGTCAGAAAATAGATGGTCAATAAAATTAAGCCTTGGAACAAAAGTAATTATGAGGACACACAGTCCATATGACCATCCTCAAACCAGAAACTTTTGTAAGTGTTTACATCGAAGTAACAGAGACAATGTAATTGTGCAGGCACCTCCAGGCTCCATCAGTATGTGTGTGTGAGTGTGTGTGAGAGAGAGATACATACTTGTTTATTATAGTAGCAAATAATGATAGAACTTCAGACTCTCTAGCATCAGGCACATTCCGTGCATAGTCCCCCAGTATAGGATCCATCATGGGTTGTACAAATTGCTTCCCAATATGCGGTTGATCTTCAGCTTTATCTACAAACGTTTCAATCAATTTGAGGGTCTCCCTCTTGACAGATCTGATTCAAAATACACCATTTTCCTTTATTACAACATAGCACATATAAGAGATGCATAGCAAATGCTTCAAATACAAGCAATATTGAAACAAAATAAATTTTAAGTGATGTGCCAGAAAAACCTACCTTAGTAGCTTCACATATGATGTTTTAGAAGCAAATGGGCCACCTTCCGCTATGCTATTAGATATGAGCTCACTATACATTCTGTTCAAGTATATGACAAACAAATCAAAATAGATCAGTGTGAGTCAAGTACATATGTATTATAGAAACACTAAACCAAACGCATGATTACAAGCAAACATGAAACATACAGCTAAGTTAACTCATTTTATAAGTAGAATTAAAGAAAAACAACTTTCAAGTACAAGCCTCTCTGTGTGAAGGAAAAAAGCAAATTAAAATGTGATTAAAAAAAAGCAAGCACAAAATACTTGTTTGAAATCATCCGTAATTAAAAGTTGATAGAACTTATAAAAAATCGCAGCTGATAATGTCAATTGTGTCTAGCTCGAGTGGTTGGGAGGAATGGTTGTTATATTCCCCCTCTTGGTTCAAATCTGGTAAGAGGTTGAGCTATTAAAGAGCATAATGTTGTAATGGACTTGAACCAGATGATGACTGATCGCACAGACATACCTAGAACATCCAAAAATAGAAAGACAGAAACAATATTTTCTTCATGTCTTAAATAAATATAAACTAGAAACAACAACTGTATAAGAGATGAATAATTACTCCTGCATATAGAGAACACTTGTTATTTTTTGTTCCAAGAAACCTGTTCTTTTATTTCCAACCAGAAGCATAAAAAAATATATCAGCATCCACAACTAACTGACAACTGTAGAGTTGAAATCCTTGTATGGCCATCAATAATGAACTGTAGAGGTGAAGAAAACCATGTATGGTCATCACTAGTGAAGCCTGAAATAATGATGGTGTATAGGTAAAAAAGGTTATGAAGGTACGTATCCCAAATTACATAAGAATTTCTCTCACCCCAGAGAGGAGCAGGAAGGACAAGAATTTCTTCTATAGACTTATTGCTCTTACAAACCACTGCCTGTGTTAAAAGACAAAGGATTATGGGTGAACCTCTGATTGATAAGACATCCTTGAAGTTTTTTTGGAAGAGGCTATCAAGGTCCCGGACAGGTTTGTGGCTTGGATATGTGCTTTACCTTTCAGAGTCTCAATACTACATAGCTAAGGCAAATCTGGGAACATGCACCAATAATGTAGACAAAGACTTACAGAGAACTTAATGTTCAAGCTGATTCCCTCTTTAAAGAGGAGCTCCACATGATGGGTGGGTTAATTTGTGCCCATGTCAGTTCTCTGAACTGATTTTACTATATTTGTTTTGATAGTCACTTCTATTACAAGTGAGTATGTTTTTATTTCACATATAATTTCAATGTGGTTTATTTTAGGACTGGAAGCTCCTCTGAAATGAAGACCTTATAGTATATTCTGGGGATTGTATTTGTGCATGATAGCACCATGAGGATTGTATGTTGAAATCTTTCTAAAATGAAAATATATATTTTTTCAAAAAAATCCGTAAACTATAAATTTCTATCTATAAAATTCTATAAATAAAGATTAAAAATATATAACATAAGATCATGGTCCAATCTATTATAAAGGATATAAAAGAGTTGTTAATATTATACACAAAGGATATATAATATTGAGACCATTATATTCGGCAAACTTTACAAATAGGTACTTCTCCTTGGGACTTCTCCTGGGATTGCTGGTTCAAATGATGAGGCTGGTACAAATTAGAATGCAAATTAGGATGCCATTTCAAATCATGCTGGTGGGAATAAGGATGATGCTGCTAAAACTAGTGCTGATAAAACTACGACTTCTGATTCTGCAGGGACTTCTTTAGAAGCTGGGAAGACAGGATATGCTTCCTATGCTTCTAATTTTATCATCTCGACACTACTGCAAGCACAACGGAAATTTCCAAGGATCCAAAGGCTTCATTTTTAAGAAGCTTGACGGTTATTCCAAGTAATTTTGAGCATTAAGGCCCAGCACAATGTCAAGTCTATTCACTCCAATACATTACAAGCAGTAGCGAGGCATTGAGCCATCTAGCTAAGATAAGGGGATTAATTTGGCCATGGATCTGTTAAAGACACTCATACGGCTGTTGCCATTGCTTTGAACAAGGCCAGCATTGAGCTGCTTTATCCAGAGCATGCCATTTATGAATCCATGTTGACTGTAACTACTGACAATATAGGTACCAGCTGGGTAGGTGTTGTCATTTGGAAATGAAAATGGAATTGAGGAACTTTCCCTTGATTTTTTTCTTCCTGAATATGCTCTCAAAACAGGGATTAAGACAAAATATTAGAAGGGGAAGACAACAGTCTTGATGGGATCTGTGTACTACGCAGTAGTCACAGCAAAGATATAGAGGAAGATTCTGCTAGTATATTGCGCAAAGCCCATATTTCAATATTCAAATATTCTTGTCTGTCACTTAATAGAGAATGCTACCCATATAGGTGACATAAAACATAAAATGCCATATTGGGCTCTGTGATCTGGTTTGTGGATTTATGGGTAACAAAAATAGAAAATATTAAGCATGCATAGTTTCAAATTTATAGTAAAGTAATTTCCAAGAATTAAAAGAAACAATGATCCCAAAAAACATCTGGTTCCAAATTCCAATTGCCAGGTCTATGAATGGGCAGGCTCCTTGGTAGAGTTTTGTTCATCTGCGAATACAAAATGCTAACCATATAGGTGACATGAAAGGCCCTTTTCAGCTTTGAAATGTGTTTGGTAGAGCCATTGGTAATTATTAAATAAGTAAAATAGAGAATGGATAGTTTAGAATTCCTAGTTAAAAAATCAAAAGTGCCCAAACAACTAGTTCCCAAAATACTTTTCCTATCTCTTATCAAAACACAAATCAGATAAAAAAGGACTGATGGGAAAGCAAACAAAATCATTAATAGAATCCCTCAAGAAATATCGAATTGCATATCACCCTTTTGGTAGCACCCAAAATCAAGTACTATCAGCATTGAACACAATATATATCATCCATTTTACATTTTGAATGTCAGTAATTTATATATTTAGACAAGTAAAATGAAATTTCCTTTTTTCCACCTAATTTACCTTCAGCTGCCCATGAAGATGCCTCAAAGAGAGCCTTTACAAGTTCCGCAAGAGAAGCTTCCGCAACTGCTTGAGGAGTACGCAAGCTAGACTTATAAAGTGCTCTAGCCCTTGCACCCTGCCCAAAAACCAAACCAAGAAGCTACTCTTATTGTCCAAAGAGATTCTAACCCACACAAATGACTAGTATATTGAACTCTGAAAGTATTTGACAATTTTATATAATATGTAAATACAATTTAGCAAACAAAGAGATGCAATATTCAAGCAGTACCTTTACAAATGGAATTGAAGTAAGCCCAGCGATCTCTACCCTTACACCAAAGGAAACTCGATTTTGAACTTTTGAAACCAATCCTTCTAGATCATGCCAGCCAAGTCTCTGACAAAAAGCAGAAACCATAGATGCAAATCTTCCAGCATTTTCTTGCAGAGCCTGGACCATGCCTCTTGGTACTTTGAAAGCTTCACAAACATCTATCAGAGGTACTTCCTGCAGCTCCCATACATAACCAGTAAAAAAATCACTTACAAAAATACTAATGACAATAAGAACTTTAACAACGGAACAAAACTTCAGGAAGAAGAAATTATGCCCCCACGATAGGATATGTAGATATGTTTCATACAGAGTCACAGACTTCTCTTAATATAGTTTCTTATGATTTGGAACATAAGTTACCAGAAAATCCAAGGCCTACAGACTCACATCTTCCTCAATCAATCTAATCATACAAAAAGGCAACTAACCAAACCAGATTTTTCCAAAAAAATGAAAATTTCCAGCAACACTCTATCTCAAGAAATGAACTCATTTTCAAAGGAGTGTGCATGTGTAGTCAAAGATACCAAGTCACTTGTTACAAAAAAAATCTAGCAACCCCAATGATGTAAAGCCCCCAGCACCAAGGAGCTAGTCTTGTGCAACTCAGGAAGGCTACCCACTGTCACCTCAATTTCTCTTCCCCTCTCATTAGATTGCCTCTCCTCCAGCTCAAAGGGGATATCATTAAGGAACATTGCTAAAGGCATGGAGTGGGGGCGCTCTTAATGATATAGGAATAGTACACCTCAACAATATGTATGGTAGTTGTAGTGTAGGAAAAGGGATGGAAATGGGAAAACGAACAAGGACAAGATAGGGAAATAAAGGACAAGAACAAGGAGAGGAAAGATAAAGAAACTAGTTCCTATCAATCATGGGCTAATGGAGGCACAAAATGTTACTAAATCGAGGGACTAGTGGACTGTGGATGAAAGGTTTTGTTTTCCACCTCCAACCAAGAATAGATAAAAGGCTGTTTTCTACAGCTTAGAATCATAAATTGCAGAATTCTCATCAAGTTCAAAATCAAAATGTATTACATAGATATCGAGAGAATGTCACTGGAAAATACAAAATAGGAAAGAATGTCATTGCTGGTCAGTGGTACTAGACAATTATCTACAAAAACATAATAGAAAAAGTAAAAATCTTCACAAACTGATATGCCACTCTCAATTCAGCCAGAATAGCATGATGTTTGAAGTTTGAACCCTAAAAATACCAAGAACAGACTATGGTTGAGCCTAATAAATGGACTATTTAACCTATTAAGACTCGAAACCATATCAAGGTAAGAACAGAAGACATTTGACCTAATCTTGTAACTATTGATTTTCTCTATAGAGATGTAATGTAGCAAAAACTCCCATTCCTGACTTGGTTCCAGTATCCTCCCACACAAACAACCATCAGCCAATATTGAACCATGCCCCCTCACTGTATGATGCTCCCGACCATAGGTTTCAGAGGCATGAGCTGGGGGTCATGCCTACTTCAAGAGGGTTTATCAAATAGTGGATCACATATTCACATAGGTTCTATCATGGGGAAACAACTTTGCACACTTGGGTAACTGATCTTATTGTTTATTTTATAGTGCGGCTTTGAGATTGTGGCGAGCAATTTCCACACATCTATAGCTCACGGTCAACCCGTGAGTTTCAGTGCTCTTTTACGAATGCTACAGCCATAGCTTTCAGTTGATGAAAGAATATGAGAATATGAGCTATTACATTGAGAATATGAGACAGGGAGCTCTTTAGTTATAACTATAGAACTACCTTAAAATCACATGTTTTCAATTGGCTGACAAACAGGATCTAGGTTAACAATGGGTGGAATTTGTTGTAGAATGATCCCAGGAAAAATCCTAACAAAGTCATGAAAAGCATACAAAATACAGGTAAAAAATTCAATGTTGATTATTCTGATGCCTTTGCACTAATATAGGTAACACATTTACCAATGACCATACACTATTTCTAGTTGATTATTTGTCTGTTATCAGTGTATTTGCTTGTTATACTGCCATTTTGTTACAATTTGAACAATCATAAAATCTGTGATGAACTCCCCATAGGTCGATGGTAGGAATATTAATATCCATCCATACCCTTCAGCAATATGTTTCATTATTCTGATTTTTTTCTACCAATATTCCAACCCTCCTTTGGCATACTTCAAAAACATTGATACAGCACGAGTGAGAAGTGTCATGCCAGAAGCACTATGCTTGCATAGTTGACCTTCTTGGTCGTGCAAGGCATTTCGGATGGACTCAACACTTTATTAAGAAAGAAGCCATTATAACCTGATCCTGCAGTGTAGGTCCTTGTTTGATGCATTCAGATTTCATTGTCATTTTGTAGTGTATGCCAATGCAATAATGTTATGCAATAATGTTATGAGGGAATTCTTAATTGGACAAGTTTCATTAACAGGATTGGTGGTATTTGAAGGGTTTTTTGTGAAATGGATAGAAGTATCCTAGTAAAGTCATTTCACAAAAACTAGGAATGCCTGAGAACGGATCCTAGTAAAGTCATTTTGCTTAAGTTTTATTTGGGGAACACTGAGGACTCATTGATGTTGAACCAATACAATAAAAACAGAGTACTGTGCTATGCATCTATTTCTCTAATCATCCGATATCCTCAATTTAAAAATTGCAAACAACTATGCACAAAATGTCTTTATTACCTAGTACGAATGGGTAAAATTCTTCGCCAAAAACTATATGCAGCAGAAGAATATCATGATAAAAATAAGTTGTGATAAGTCTGTAAAAATAGTAAACTAACCTTTGTAGTTCCTGTGGAATTGATATACATGTAGATAGGCTTCTCAGGGTCATCATACTGCAGATAGAGTAATTCTGCCATAATTAATTCTGTCACAGCTGGTACAAGTGACATTCCCAAATAGACAATTCGACTTTTAAACAAATAGGATGCTAGATCTAGAGGCGGTTGCTCCCATGCAGTTCCTCTTTGAAAGGGAATAACCTTCAACAGTGAAATTTTTATCAGAAAACATGCAATGTGCACAAGTAACAAGTTGCAACCCAAATACTGATAGATAAAGAACATAAGATCTAACATCACATAGCTCTCTAACTATTTATTTTCTAGATTAAGTGAATAGAAATTCGTAGCCAATCATTGCCATTCCTTACATTTCAAAAGATTGGTAATGCTAACATTTTCAATATAAATCATATAAAACACAAGACCTGTACCATTTAGTTAGGAACTGGTGACAATGTATATTTTTGAAGTCATTGATGGTGTGAAAAGATCTCACACTTGGAAGTGATGGCAAAATTAATGGAGACTTTACTGCAACAGCATAGACATTAATTGCCCACTTACACTCGGCCACCTATTTAGGAACCAAATGGTGCTCGGAAAGGATGCAGGGCTTTATGTTTTTTGATAAATTGCATCTTGCATGCCAAAAAGTTGTATTCTTAGTAACTAATTGTGTCTACAACCCTATCACTAAAAAGCTGGATAGGGTAGGTATGACATGTGGTTGAATTCAGGTGATCACAGGCCTCCTGGGAAGCAAAAGTCTTACAAGCATAGCTAGAAGAAAATGAGAACAAGGTTTGGAAGCACCTACTTTTGCCAAAGACATCTCCCCAGTGCTGCATGGAAGACTACTCACGACAACTTGATTAAGGAATGGCATGAACATCCTCTGTAACAAGAGAAAGAGAATCAACTAAACATCTCTTTCTGGT
Organism: Pseudotsuga menziesii; assembly: GCA_001517045.1. Lineage (NCBI taxonomy): Eukaryota > Viridiplantae > Streptophyta > Pinopsida > Pinales > Pinaceae > Pseudotsuga > Pseudotsuga menziesii. The sequence goes on along the minus strand of LPNX010103289.1, from coordinate 18,121 downwards.
TTGTCCATTTGTCAAGGATATATGGCTAAGGATTGCTACAAAAAATGTGCATGGACCTAAACACTTTTGGTGAGATGTTTAGTTTTATTTTGTGTTGAGATTATTTTTTTTTTGGTGCAAAAGGAAAACCAATCCATAGATTTATTTGGCATCCATTAGCCAAATTCTTCAAGTTGTCTGAATCACCAGGAACAGGGAAATTTTGTGAATGAACAACCCCAGATCCAAAAGACACAGTTGAACACATGTTCATGGTTCGCAGAGCTCCTGCATAACTTTTGAGGAACAACATGTGAGCAAATGCCAGATAGAAGCAGTTAAGTATGGATGCTTAGGACTTCGACGCTTTCTTAATTCCAATCTACTCCGAAGATTGCACCTATGGATCTACTAATTTTGGATCCTGCTGTGAATACCATCCCACCAGGACTTTGGAGAATTCAGTTCAATGGAGCAACAAAGAATAATCATGGTACTGCTGAGGAAGGTCATGATTTGTGTCATTCAATTGGTCTCATTTCTAGCCTTCGTACTCCTTGGACAGGTGGCTGTTTGTGTCATTCAGTTTGTCTTGTTTTATTGTCATGCATGGGGGGTTTTACTTGCATTCCCCATAATGAAATAGAATTTAGATCTTTGGCTAATACCTCAGGTTGGTAACATCTCTTTCCCCACAAAGGCTAATCCTTTCTATGAGAACACCTCTGGTACAAACTTGTAAAGTTATATCAAATAACGGTTATGATTCTATACTACCGATGCATTGATTATCTGCAAACAACTTTATCCATTGACATCAGGTAATAGCTGTTAATGTTATCAGCGAATGAATTAGTCACTGGGATTAAATAATTTCTTTAACTCTCAAATACTTAAGGGGTGGGTTATTCTTAAGGCATAGTGCATGGCTGTCTTTAATTTTATCATTGCATTCCAGCATTTCTCTTGTTTTGATTTCATGTATGCACATGATTGGTCATTATACTGATTATGATGTGTCAATTATCTTTATTCACACTATGATGGGCATTTATCCATCAAATCCCATCCAATTAATTTCTTGCTGTAGCAGTCACTCCAACATGTTATTTATGTTCCATCATGTGGGTGACTGTCACAGTTTACAAATTACAAGGCATGCCAGAATCAAATAATCTGATGGATAGTAAAAAATTTGGAGTATGCACCATCAGTTGTACTTGGATACTTTTGCTCACTTTATGCACAACTGCCAAATCAAGAACAAGATAGCTAAGATGATCATTAATAATGTAGGTCAAAAATTCTGATTCTCAGTGGCCAGTTGATTGCTGTATGTGCACATTCCACTGGTTAAAATAAGTTGTTATAGGAAAAGGTGTAAGGATTCCACAGGTTCCATGTCTAAACTCGAGAGAGAAGGAAGAAATCCCAAAAATAAAATCTTGTGAAATAGCTGGCAAGCAATAACTAGATTTCTATTTCATGTAAATCCATACTCCCAAAGCTTCTATAAACTCCTTCAAAGAAAATGTTTAAGAAACATGGTTGGTACGCCATATACATTTGTTTAGAGACTGTTCAAAGATCTCTTGGCGGAGGTGTTTAAAATGGTGCTGTATTATCCACTTTCTAAGACAAGAAATTAGTGTCCAATTGATGCTCCAGTGGGGCATATTTATTCCTAAATAGTATTACAAAACCTACCAGGTTTGAGTTAGGTTCATAATTCAAACCGGCCTCAGCACATACAACAGGTCAAGTTGACCCACTGACAACACAAGCTCACTGTCTGCAAGCATAAGAGGGAGTCTTTGGCCCACAAACTCAATGGGAGGTGTAACATACTGAAGAGACGAGTTTTGACAGCTTTGTTAATCTCCCACTCACTATTTGTATTGATAAGTATTACGTCAAAGCCATCCCATAGGCATAAAGGCTGTAACTATATCAATAAGAACTAAATCCCTAAAATTTTATACAAATGCAAAATTTTTGGCACAATGTTGTATATTGGAATTGCTATGCTTGAAGGAAGTTGTTATGGACAGGCTGAGAGATAACTTGAGCTCTGTATATAGAAATCCCCACCTATGAAACACAACTGGAAATGGAGGATCAGGTCTATATTTCTTCTGAGGTCATTCTTCAAAAAGTATCTTTAATCTCCTCTCAATAAATTAGTTAAGAAATCATGGTTGGTTGGATGAGAACATTTTGTCTAGTCAAGAACTAGCTAGCAGAGATATTTCTACTGGCATTGAATGTTCCATTTTTGAGAATGAGAAGTCAGTGTCTAACTGATGATCCCATTGGCCATAGTTGATTCTTTGAATGTTTACAAAACTCACCAGGTTTGTCTCAGACTCATGATTTAAAAATCCTTCACATAAAACAAGCCAAGATCACTCAGTGACAAGTCAAGCTCACTCCCCATAAATCTGGCTCATCAATTGCGAGCTCCACTCGCAAGTACTCATGGGTCAAACTGTTTTTTATGGGAGAAAACATGTATTGATGTCTACAGTGGCAGAACTCATACAGCCATGTTTACAAAATCCCAAATTTACAATCATAAACTCAACAGAAATATATTCAATACTCTAAGAGCCTTCAATCCAGAAAACATAGAAAACTAGCTAATACTAAGTTAATATAATCCTGATCCATACATAGCCTCAAAACTATAAACTAGACAAAACATCACAAGATAATTTCGGAACAGAGATTGCCCAACAGCTCTCATTTGATAGCCAGATGAGAATCTTGCTTAGTGAATCATTGGCAACCGAACAAGTCATCCACCAAGATCTCTACTTCAACGATAGTTGCCTGCTGACAGCTGGGCAAATTGTCCATAATAAGTTCAAGATTGATAAGCACTTTCATTTTGAATTCTCCATAATTTTACTATCAATCAATGATGCTCTCAATTCCAATGTCAACCCCAATTGGTACAAGGCACTACACATTTACTACTTAAACCAGTTCTTAGCCTCATCTCTCTCTCCAATGTGGGTCCTAATTTGTTTGATGGTATCAGGTATACACTCATCTGACAATCTTTTTTTAAAGCACCTAATCAAGGCCAGGGGTATCAATTCAGATCCACCCTGTTGATTAATGAATCCATTGAGTGAGGTTCAAGCAAAAACTACTCTGTGCTGTACAATGGACCACCTTGACTGCTTGAAGACTCATCCAAGGCTAGCCTCAACATCGAGATTGATGCTCTAGAGAATAGTGATGGACATACAGCAGGGTACCACAGAATGGGGAGAAAACACATGACAGAGAAGGGAAGGAGGGACAAGGCAGAGCCAAACAAGGGCGTTGGGGAAATAAACATAAGACAGTGAAAAGCAATATAAAATAAGTCAAGTGAATGGTGGGAACCAATGAAAGGCTCTGTTAGCCTATAGACAATCCGCAACTTGATTGGCATTCTTTCTCAAACATAAAATTTACACTCCCAAACATTTGTTAAAACTAGATCCAACCACAACATACAGCTAAGTTTTTACAAGTTATCCACGGCCTGAAATCACCATCAAAAATAATTTCTTAATGCCTTGGTTGAGACACTCCCTCATCCCTGTGCTAAGAGATAGAAGTTTATCCCAAACGTTAGTCTTAGGTTCTCGGAATGCATAGAAGATTCATTTATGCAAAGTTCATGGTATCTGTATATCCGAATTAGTCCACTAGGCTACAGTTGCCATTAGAGGCACCACCACAAAGTGAATTTGGCCATTGGCAGTGGATACCATGGTAGTTTTTGGATCACTATTGACTCCTCAAAGTTCTATCCTGTTAGCAGTAGTAGGTAAAATAAGACATCAAGATTATCCCTGAAGAACAAGAAAGAGAGAAAACTCCAAAAATATATAACCATTGTGACTTGCTCTGTTTATTCTCAAATTTACAAAGCAAAATATAAAATAATATTGACACACTATGAAGCTAATAGATCACTCTATCAGATATTGATGTTAAGGAAGCTGGTGCTTTGCCATGGAGTCCTGAATTGGGCAGAGACAAGTTGCTTGAAATTGAATACTTCATAAGTTTTAGTAGAATTCTTCGCCATAATGTTCATTTTGACCAAACATGATGAGCATGTAAACTCCTAAGAAATGGAAGAATTACCCAATAACCCAAAAAATAACAATTTCAAAAGATCATGTAGAACCAGTTATGACCTACTATTTGCTTATACAGATAAATGATCCCTTATATTGGAGAGAGGGGTCATTGTATGGAGCAAGGCATACCGCATCATTCCATAAGATCCAATCATACTTGGGCAGATTCTTTCGGACTGCCAGGATCTTACTCCAGCTGGGGGGCCTGTTCTTATCAACAATATTGCTCTCATCAATAAAATCATACCGATGTCTGTCAGCATAGCTTCTTTTGTTGGGCTCAACCAATTTCATAAGCCCCTGAAAGGACCTTGTAGGAATGGTCCCAGACTCATCCGAGCAAGTCACCATCGCAATCCTAAACCTCTTCAGACTATCCTTGTCTGCAGTTGAGGTCTCAAAGCACTGCCTGCCTAGATTGTTGGCCCTTAACAGAACAACCCCAGTGCCATGTACCAATAACAGGGACACAATGAAAACAGCCAACAGACTGAACATAATAGGACGAAAAACCCTCTCTGATAAGATCCAGCACTGGTGCTTTATATCCGGGCCCCCCTTGAACGAATCCTGCATAGTGATGCCTATGTAACCCCTTGAAGAATGCTTCCCACCAGGTGAAATCCCAACCCTCCTCTGCGGACAAAGGGCAGAAAACCCTCCCATTCCCATTCTAAATCTCACAGATAGCACTTCTCTGCTGCACCCAGAGCTTCTCGTGATGCCGATTTAACAATATAAGAAAAAACCCAAAATAATCCTATGGTTCCCGACTGGCTTTTACTTCCAAGTCAATCTCGTTCATAAACCCCGTTGTATTAGAAACAACGTGATCAGCAGTTCCTTAATGCCCCGGTCTCATGAAAGATTTTTAGACTAAGTCTCTCTAATGTGAAAGTATAAAATAATATATTATGATAAAGGTTTATCAGGTATATTACTTATTAATGTTATTTTATTATCTTGGTATCTATGAAAGATAACACCATGTATATTTAAAGGTAAAGAACATATGAATTATAAACTTGCATTTCTAGAATTTGTCATAAATATGCCAAGATTCCCTCCAATCTCTTTTTCACTTCACTTCATGCTTGTGAATGATTATTTACTATAGATAACTTTGCTTTTTAGTGTATGGGTGTTCCTGGTTGTATTGATATTTATTGTTGTTGAGTAGTAGCAGTTTTTTTATGTAGGTTGTGTACATGTGTATTTATAGAGGTAAGTTATTGTTTGTTTTTTTGGTTAAATGGTCTACTTTAAATAAGCTTAAGAGCCACATTGGATAGGATGGGTCCTAAAGAAAATATACCTATTTTCTCTCATGCCTGGTGCGAAGGCTCTTTGGAGAATGTTTATGACTAATGGTTTATATTTTGTGGGATAAACTAATGAAGAATAAATATATGCAAGGAACTTCGGTTGGTTATTGGATTCAATCTAATCCTTCCTTAAAAGGTGGTTTCATTATCTATAAATGCATGATCAAGTCTTTCCTACTCTTAGAAAATTGGATTGCTTGGAGAATCGACAATGAGAATCTTGTTCGGATTGGGATTTATCTTGTAGGTAGGTTGTGAAGGTAACTTCAAGCTAACCAAAGACTTATCGAGATTCCTAAGACACTAGGGGTCTTTCAATCTCAACGACGTAGCCATTATGGGGTTGATCGCATGAGATATATTTGAATATTCCTATCAACATGGTTATTGAATGGAATGATTATATCCACCAACTAGCACATAATGTTGTTCATATCACAATGTGGACCAAAAATTATGATATGGGTCAACTTACTTCCAAACCTCAATATGTTGTGATCTTTCCTATGCTTCAAGAATAAGACCAACATTAGTAGTGGCGAATTGTATGGGATTTTAAAAGCCCCTTGAAGATTAAAATTTTTGTTTGGTTAATGTTATCAAATAAAATATTAACATGGGATGATGGAGTGAAGTGGAATTGGCATGGTTCCAAACAATTAATTTTGTGTAAGATGAATGAGGAAACAATTTATCATTTGTCTATTGAGTGTTACTTCTCAAAGCAGGTCTTCCAGGCTATCACTGGAAATCTAAAATGAATTATTTGGTGGACTCATGCATCCTTTGAAAAATGTTTCATGCACTGGCTTTCCACTAATCCATATCTATCTTATATTACGCTTCATTATTTTGTGCTTTGGGGTGTAAGAAACAGAGATCTATTTGAATACAAAGTTATGAATGTGCCCATATTGGTAGAAAGAGCCAGACTCTTATTCAAAGAATGTGGTATCAATATCAAGTAGTTAGGTGCTAGGGTGTTGAAAGTGCCTAATACAAATAAATATGGAGTGTGGGGGTTCTTTTGTGGGGCATTTAAGGGTAACTTGAGCTCTTATGGTGCAAACGCAATCCTTTGTATCAATCAATAGAGCTTTATCAAACCCAAAATTGAAGTAGGAATAGGAACACACTTTTTTGTTGAAGTTATGATGGCAATGATGATGAATATGATGGCAATGATGATGGTGATGATGATGGCAATGATAACTAAGGGTATCTCTTGCTAAAGGTATGTTTTAATGTGTTCAAATTTATGGAGATTCCAAACTACTTATCGAATGGTGTAGTAATCAACATGATATATCCAATATTTTTTGGCTCCCCTCCTTGATAGGATTAAGGCTGCAAAACCTGCTTTCCATAATATTACTCTTTCCCATGTTTTGAGAGAATTAAAAAAAAGGTGAACTCCCTATCCAAGGAATCCATCATTATGAAATATTGTATTTTGATCACTCAAGAATACATAGATAGCAATATTCTTCCAACTTCATCACATTTCATTATATGATATTTTGTTTGGATAGTTTTATTTATTTTGAAGTTTTGATTGTAAGGACTCATTTCCCATGGGGGGGGATGTTTCGTTATCTATTGGACTCAACTGGATGCATACCATAATGATGTAATGACCTATTTAGTTATTGGTCTCTTGTCATTGAACAAAAATGGAAATACCTTTAAGGTTCGTCAATGTATATTTTGATTTCCACTTGAAAAATCAAATATATTTTTTTGTCGTGTAAAAAAAGAATAAATTTGTCCACAAAATGAAACTTGTCTAAATCAATATTTGATTTATTGCAATTCACTACCATCATTTTATAATAATGATATTAATCTAATGTTAAGGCCACAACCAATCCCACAAATATGTACATGCCATACACCCCTCCAGGTTTAAACCTATAATATTTTAAAATGAAACATGTGTTTGAAGCATCTACATGTCATACACCCCTCCAGGTTGAGAGATACCTTTAGTTATGAGCAATTTATGCGCCTTCACTTAAGCGACGCTTAGGAGGATAGCCGTCGCTTAAGCGACGCTTATAATCCTAGCCGTCGCTTAAGCGACGCTTATGCCCACCATTTCAAAAAAAAAAATTATCTTTCGAATTTTTGGTACGGTTAAAAGAAAAAATCCACGCACCGTCGGAAAAAACCGTCGAATTTTGGATCGAAATGTAGTAGTGTAAGGACTTGTCCATCTACAAATGAAACCATCATGCCTTTTGTATCCAATGCAGATATGGAGAGGAAATCCTTCTTTAGTCTCCATACAAACAAGACATCCTTCATCTTCATAGATTTTCCAGAGTCTAGCTTATAGGAGGCTTCACCACTAACTTTTATGGGATACTGGTATTCATCCCCAAGTTTCACTTTGTGGGTGACTCATGTTTGGATAGCTTCACAAATGATACTTTGAATCCTGTCATATGCTTGGAAACCCCACTATCTATAAGTCAATCATTACTTCCATCTGTAACAGTTCCTATGAGGGCTGAAATCAAAACTTACTCTTCATCACTTGAAGAATCTTCACTTTCATCTTTGACTCTCTTCTTGGGAGGTTCATCATCCTCTATAGTGTGAGCATGATGTCTTCTTTTTTTGTCCTTCTTCTTATGAGATTCAACTTTGTTTCTAGGACAATCTATGGCAAAGTTTCCTCTCTTGTCACATGTATAACATCTGATTTTAGATAGATCTCTGTTATATATTCTAGGGTTATATTTCTAATTCTGGTGAGAATGATTACCTTTGGGATGATGGTAGTCCCCTCTTCTTTTATTGGTCTGTGTTGTGAGATCTTGATCTCCATTTCCCATATTTTCTTCTCGAGCTACTATTCAAGCTTCTTCTTGTGAGACTTCCTCCCACAGTCTATTGAAAGTGATTATCTTTCTTCTAGCACAAATCCCTTCAATAAAGGAGTCCCATGATCTAGAGAGACCATTCAAGGTAGTCATCACAATTTCTCCATTCTCTACTTTTTCTTCCATAGCTTTAATTTGTTCTTTGATTTGAGAGACCCTAGTAAATTATGACTGTATGGTTTCTGCATTCTCGATCTTTACATTCTTCAACTGATTTCTCAAACTCATCTTCCGATTTATATTCTTCCCTTCAAATATCTTGGTCAAGGAATCAAACATCTCTTTAGGTGTCGTTAGGGAAGACACTTGTGGTATAAGGTGATCCTTGATAGAATCAGCAATAATCCTGTTGGCCTTGAACAATTTCTTCTTGTGTAAGGATTTAGCCTCATATCCCTCTAGAACTGGAACCTCTCCACTTATGTAGGTGTCCACTTCATTTTCTTCAAGAACCAGTGAGATCCTATACTTCCATGCTCGAGAGTTTTCAGCTCCTTTCTTGGTGTGATGAGACATCTTTAATGAGAACCTCAAATGGAAATACAAAATATTTATATATTGCCAATTTGAGATGCCAGAACTGGATTTGGAGCTGATCTTTTGCTGTGTTGATTTTTTGGGCCAGGGTCAAATTAGGATTTGAATTTCCCAGAGTCCTACCCAACCAAAAAACTTTGATCTTGTTATATAAATATCAATTTTGAGGAGGATAGCAATCCTATGCTGGGCTCACTCTTGTCTCTTATGTGAAAACACCTAATTTCCCACAGTAGTGATAGGTCAAAAAATGAAAATTCTCAGAATCAAATTCTGCTTCCACAAAAAGATGTGCCCTTCAATGGAGAGTTAACCTATCCTCCTTTTATTGATGATCTGTGGAGAGAGACCCAAAAATAGGAAGCCCTAGTGTTTACAACTACATAGTATCTTCTTCTCAGGTTAGCTCTGATACCATGTTACAATTTTATCATTTAATCAATATGATCTAGGATCTTATCTGAGAGGATAACATGCATAACAATAACCACAAGAGACAAGAGACACAAATAATTTTCCTTGGGGAAACCATAAAGGAGAAAACCTCGCAACTTCCTCAAAGATAGAATGAGCACCAATACCAAAAGTAAAACTCAAAGACACAAAGATGATATCTGACAATTGTTCTCTCTCTCTCTCTCTCTCTCTCTCTCTCTCTCTCTCTCTCTCTCTTTTGTGTGAGATCGTCCTCTCTCACTCATGCGCTATAGTTGAGTGAGTGAGTGAGTAACACAGGGGATTCACTTGTTGACCAATATCCTATCAGGTTAGTTCATATTGTGGGTTTTAAAATTATAAAAAATCGAACCAATATATTGCAGGTATTGGGGCGATGAGGGGTTTAAGGTCAAGGTGGGTAGGGTGGTTTATAAGGATTGAGGTATAAAAAGGGGTGGGGAGGAGGTTTTTAAGTATTGGGAGGTGATTACAACAAAAATATCCTGGGTCAATATCTATCGAAATTAAGGGTATTCTTTAATATCCCATGATCGCACATGCTATGTAAGAGGTTCACTAAGTGAATTCCCTGTGGGTTCAAATAGAGAGTCTCACTCTCTATTTATGTTTGTTTTCCACTTGAATTTTACTCTTACAAGGATGACCTTACTAGGAGAGTCTAATAACCCTAATACCCCTCAATTGTGGGGACTATTTCCCTGACTTACAATAGAGGGTTAACCTCAATGACTTTACATGACCTTATTATATTAATGACTCTCCCAATTTGAGGAACAAAGATCTCCATCGAGGTACAATGAAATACAATATAAAATATGCAAGTGCACACATTCCGAAGTTACAAATAAATCAACAAAATACTATATAATTGTATGCCAATTTAGCAAGCAGGAGGCTAGGAGTGGTTGGGGAATGGATCTGTTAATGAAATAGGTAGCACATTGATTGTATTTTGTCCTTATGGTTCAATAAACAAGCTCGGGGGTTCTAGAGCAAGTGAGACTTGGCTACTCTAGGAGTTCGTTGGGAGGAACTGTTGTTTCAGTTATTTTTTCCTGACAGTGGTGCCAGGTTCCCTATTCCACTTCTTATATGTTCTAGATTTGTTTAACATAAATTCAAGTTAATTATGAATCATATTTACATTTTAATACAAAGCATACTATGCATATATTCCTATTATCTTCCCTACTTTATGTTATGTTGTAATGTAAAACTGATCTTAATTAACAGTTGTTGATTTAGGTTTTTATAACAAATATTGGTTTGGGGTTCCATACCCAAATCGAAGTTTTGTATGGAAATGAAGTGCTATCATAGATCTGGTTAATTGTTCTAATTCATGTTTGCAGACATACTATGGAAAATTTGATGCCATGTAATTATCAACAAAAATATGTTGGCGCTGCATATGTTTTTAAAACCTTGTGAAAGGCCTCCTAAACAACCCATGGTAAATTGCACTCAAGGAGGCCCGTTAAATTTATTTTTACCAAATTTTAATTAAAAATAAAGAAAATAAAAAATAAACTACTCCGAAAAGAATTATAAAATTTCAATTTTTTTTATTTTATTTCAAACACTAATCAATGCCTTAATTTCCCAAGATTGGTTTTCCATGAGCATTGTACCATCCATCCGTGAATCATAATGAAACAAAATTAAGATATCCTCAAATTATGAATTCATTATTATACTTCAAATTTTGAATTCATTATTTTCAATTTAATTATAATTTTACCTAAAAAGGTGAGGTTTATATATTCTTTTTTAAGTTAATTGGATCTACCAGGAGGCTAGATTTCCATGGTTTCATCAATATAATAGGTTATTCTGTCATATCTCGGATGTCCATGGGAATGGATCCCATATGCGGGGCCAAGAATTTAGCGCAAAATAATGGTCTGTTCTGGGTCTCACACTCCAAAGAATAATTCTCATTCTTCCCTATGCTACAGTTTCCATTGGATTTTTCTTTTGTAATATGAAACCAATTCTTCTACTCTGTTGTCAGGATGAAAGCATTATTAACCTAGAAAGCACACACATTGTTTTCTCCCTACCCGATTTGGTTACACAAGTCTTCCTACATCCACTTAAGATTTATCACGATGAACCATATTTTCATTTATTTTATTTCATTGAGAATTGTATCTATGTTTTCAACTTAAGATGTTCCTTTCAATGTTGATCAAACTCTAGTTTTGTGTCACCGCACACGACTAGAACCAGCCTAGATCCAAATCCTAGGATTTATCAAGCACCGAGAGGGATCGAATCTCTAGAGGTGCAAACCTCTCCTCGCATAGCTCCTTACATTCAATACCTAAGAAGAGGTTTGCACCTCGGGAGATTTGATCCCTCTCGATGCTTGATAGAGCCTAGGATTTGGTTCTAGGTTGGTTTTATAACAAAGGATAAAATATATATTTGTATATCCATTATCCACCAAAAAAAAAATCAATAAACAAAAAAAAATTGTTACTAGTTTCCTTAACCACCCTTTAACTAAAGCTTATATAAATATTAATAAAGATGCATTTAATCATAACAATATGTGATGACCATGGAATGAATCCTTTTTATACACTTGTTACACTTGGGTTAATCTTGTTGATCCACTCAAGCAAGTCCAAATTCTCACATAATCTCTGAATGCATGTTGACGGATCTACTAGCACAACCACAAGTGCTCGATAGGCACAACCAACCACTTAGTTTTGTGAAGATAGCTAGATGTTAAATAAAGGCTAAAATATATAATTTTATATCCATTATGCATACCATATTGTCAGAGTTACTTAGTTGTGTGAAGATAACAAAGGATAAAATATATAATTTTATATTCATTATTCATACGATATTGTTAGAGTTAATATAACCACAAAATAAATAATATTTAACAAACCAAAAACTAAAAAATAATATGAAAAAACAAAAACAAATTGTTACTCATTTCTTTAACCACCCTTTACCTAAAGATTATTTAAATCTTAATCAAGATGAATTTAAGCATAACAGCATACCACAACCATGAAATGAATCCCTTTTGTACACTTTTCAGACTTGGGTTAATCTTGTTGAACTACTATAGCAAGTCGAAAATCTCAAATAATATCTAAATTCCTATTTGCATAACAAGACCACTCTAAAGTTCTATGGGACTTATAAGTTTCTTCTGAATATTGGGTCCTTTGCTTATAAATTGGAACTTCCTCCTTCTTGCATTCACCCAGTATCTCATGTCTCTTGTCTTAAGAAATTTATTGGCACCAACATTAGAGGAAAAATTGTTTTACCAGTATTGGATAATGAAGGATCCATCATTTTCAAGATGGAGGCCAGCCTCAATAGTCTGACTCATCAAATTTTCTCTCAATCCATCATAGAGGTATTAATTCAAAGGAACAACGTGCAACCATCATATGCTACATGAGAACCACTCCTTCGAAGTCAACAACAATTTCCACATCTAAGTATATGAGGAAAAAGCTTTTCTAAGAGTGAGGGGATGTTAGGAACCCATTTCAACCATTGTCTTTACTTTTTTAGTATATTGTTGTTGGACGCTAATCCTTGTAAATCCTCCCGTGAATATATTGTATTATTCAACATTCATGGGGAGTAATATTTGTTTAGGTTAGAATTAGTATATAAGTATGTGTTTGAGGCCATTGAAGGCATCCATGATTTATTTGTATTGATCTTTCTCAAAGGAGGTTTCACCCTCGAAGTGGCCCGTGATCAATAAATTATTTTTGTGTTTTGTTATTTCTATTTTATGGTGCATTTTCATTATTTATTGTAGGAGTTTTCTCTCACAAACACATTAAATATGGATAGGAGGGTGAATCCGTGGACCTGGGTAACACTTTTTGGCAAGCACATTTCGGCAAAAACAGAAAAACGTACCTCAGTCAAGGGTTTAACAAGCCCTTGACCGAGGTTTTAATATCTCGATCGAGCTTTTATAAATCCCTCGACCGAGGTTTTGTTCAGCCCTCGACCGAGGTATTTATTAACCCTCGGTCGAGGTATTAAAACCTCGACCGAGGGTTAATAAATACCTCGGTCGAGGTATGGACTCGATCGAGGTGCCGGTGTTAAAAAAATTATAAAAGGAGGCCGCGGGGGTAGAAGGGAATAGTTCTATAATAAACAAATGCATGGGATATGAAAACATGTGTTTAGCTAAAAAATACTTTTAGCTTATATGAGGGGCCTTAATAATCTTCTTATTGACTATCCACTGCTACATATATTTGGTATTTTTATGTAATTCTCTATAGTCCCTTCTAGTTCCAAGTGGTACACTGTTTGGTGTAATTCTTTTTCTTTGGGTAAATATGGGATTTAAAAAAAATCCTCTACATTCAAATCATTTGACTCAAGCATAGGTCCTACATTCTGTTGCATTCAATATTCTATCCTGAGCTCCGGTGGTGATGCTAGGTTAGAGTTTCATTGATCGTACTTACATCTCCAAGTATTCTTGCAGTTAATCCTCTGATTAAAAATGCCACATAATTCTTTTCTTTGTTGGGGCTCTGTTCCACATAGATTAGTCCTTTATATAACTTCTTTCAAGGTCTTTGGCAATTTCCAGAGGCATAAGGGAATGTCCATATCTAGTTAATTCACCTATTACAGTGCAGGTTCTAGCACCATTTTTTTAAATATGGCATCGACATTCATCAAAGGAAGTGAGTAGTAATCACTAACATAAGTTTTGAAATTCATAGTAGCTTGCATGATCCATATTTATGTGAATAGTATTCATTAACGTATGTTTTTTCAATTCACAATCGATATTTATCAACCTTTGGTGGCAAACACAGTTTCCTTCCTCTGATTTGTGTCCTTTTCTTTCGATGATCTACTCTAGATAATAATTCAAGAACATTTTCTTCTTCAGTGCATACATTTATCTTTATTGGATTATTTGATCTCTCTGGTAGAGTTGATAACCTTGCATTATGTTTATTCAAGAGCTTTCTTTTCTTCTTTAGAATGGAATTCTGATGCAAAAAAGTGTTTGGAACTACCCTAACTTCATTTTATTTACTCACAAACGTAGAAAGCACATGATCTTTGACATTAGGAACATAATTTTCATGAATATTTTCAAAATATTTTTCACCCTTCAAATTTTCTTTACGGTGGGGGAATAGAAACACCCTTACTTTACTAACCAACCAAGCACCCATTAAAGCAGGGTTATCTTTATTTTTTCTAAGATGTCAGATTGGTATACCATTTATTGTGAGATCATTATTGTACATCCCCTTTAGTAGTTAAGTTAATCAAGGAAGAGGATCCCAATAGGAAATATAAATACATGAAATCGACTAGGGAAATTGAGGAATATAGTTGCATGTCTTTTCTAGATGTATGGGTCACTAAGAAGGACGACAAGTTTTTATTACATCAAGTATACTAGAAAAATATGCATATACACAGGTATCTAAACACTAACTCACATTACCATCCCGCACAAAAACTTTGGTGTCATAAACACACTTGTTGTTGGAATTTAATTTATGATACACAACTCTGCAATCCTAGTGAGCAAAACCATTACTAAAACTAACTAAACACCTCTCAAAATAGTCCATTGTTTAGACTCAGAAACCTAGACTATACTCACTAGTGAAAACACTGCATTAAATGGAAAAACTCCCAACAATGGATCATTATGTGTTAATATGCATAAATATTAGAATTTTGGAAATTGGAACATCATGTAGATATCAGCACTAGATCACACATAACTTTTATTACTCAGATAAGAAGTTACAAAACCAATAGCTCAAAACTGAATGTCTCACACTCTCGCCATGCCTTTCTTTTATAGACTATGAAAGGCTATATGGCTTACAAAGATAACTTCTCCAATGGCATGCCTATATTAGGAGAAGAAACCCATAACCTATCTAGTGTTGTGCCTCAATTAGGAGAAGAAACCCTAACCCCAACCTATCCCTCCCTGTATAGATAATGTTTCCTAAATTAGAGCACCCACTAAAGAATACTAGATGCATCTTCTTTCTTAGAGATAATGCCCTACCTAATTATGGATATTTCTTGATCCATGTGCCATATCTAAACATAGAACACCAACTAAGTAAATATTAGAAAGGCATGTTCTAAATATTGAAAAAGTTAAAGATAACCCTGCTTCTAAGGATAACACGTGGGTGCTTGGTTGGTTAGTAAAGTAAGGGTGTTTCTATTCCCCCACCGTAAAGAAAATTTGAAGGGTAAAAAATATTTTGAAAATATTCATGAAAATTATGTTCCTAATGTCAAAGATCATGTGCTTTCTACATTTGTGACTAAATAAAATGAAGTTAGGGTAGTTCCAAACACTTCTTTGCATCAGAATTCCATTCTAAAGAAGAAAAGAAAGCTCTTGAATAAACATAATGCAAGGTTATCAACTCTACCAGAGAGATCAAATAATCAAATAAAGATAAATATATGCACGGAAGAAGAAAATTTTCTTGAATTATTATCTAGAGTAGATCATCGAAAGAAAATGACACAAGGGTGATTCCATGAAGATGGGTAACACTTTTTGGCCAAATTTGGCGATGAAAACCTGATTTTTTACTCATGTGCTAGATAGAATCCCTTAAAACGCATATATGCCATGTGAATTTTGACTTGCAGTAAAAAAACAAATTGTAGAATATTATGTTGGCTTCATAATGATATTTTTTAAAAAATATTCCGATGTCATTTAATGTGTGAAGTTTTGCATTTAATGAACTGTGTGACCTTAAAAATTTGAAGAAGCTAATAAGTGGCTCGTGTCCACGTAGAGTAATTCAATCTTGCATTAATAATTTAAAAAATATAAATATATGAGCATGATCTACATAAAATGCAGTGTGATGTGCATATTTGTTTGTTAATTTTTTTCGCATTATACAATTATTTATTTTTTTCGAAAGTGACCACATTCGATTTCAGCATCGTTTTAAACACATATTTGTCCATGTAAAGGAATTTTTTCTATTTTTTCAAAAATTGAAAAACCAAAGATACCCTTTTTAAGAGGACACGTCGATATGTGATGTGTGCATTTTTAAGAATTTTTTGGTTGTGTATTTTTAACTCTGCGGATTTTTCTTTGAGTTGCTTCGAAGTTGCAGTGTGGTTTTCTATGTATAAGTTTTAGAAGTAATTAAAAAATAAATTTCATATGAATTCCAAAATGCATGTATGATATCTCAATGGATAGAAGATTCGTTGGTGATTTTATTGGTATCAACTCCGCTCAGTTATGTGCTAGGAATGGTAGGGTTTACACCTCTACAAGGCACAGGAAATTTTTCATTTGCTTGAATGTGGGCTAAGTCTGTTTTTTTAAGCCCTCGACCGAGGTATAAACCTTGACCGAGCTATTTAAATACCTCGGTCGAGATCTTAACAAAACCTCGACCAAGGGTTTATAAAGCCCTCGACCGAGGGTTTAACAAACCCTCGGTCGAGGTTTTGTTAAGATCTCGACCGAGGTATTAGCTCGGTCAAGGTCCTAGTAAACTCCTTTGGAGCAAAAGCCCGGGAGTGAATTCAAACATTAATGACACCCCAACTACAAAAATTTATGACACCCCAACCATCTTTCCCACCCGAATTTTTTATGAAACTCTATATAAACATAACTCTATCCTTCAAAATTGCATAATTTATTTGAAAAAATGTTTGTTTTGTAATACAAATTTAGCATTGTAGATTGTTTTGTAGGTATCAATTTAAATTGTTGATCAATCACAGTGGGAAGAAACCAATGTCGAACAAGAAGAAATGAAAGAAATCAAAACAAAATTGAAGAGAAAAGAGAGAAAGATAAAGAAAGGAAGAGGAGAAAAAGAACAATCTTGAGAGAAGAAGAAATTCCAAATGAAGCTATGATGGAGGAAGAAAATCCCATTGATATAGGTATAATTTCAAAGTTATGCAATTTGATTTTCATTTTCATAGTTTACAATTTGATGAATTTCAAAGTTATGCAATTTGATTTTCATTTTCATAATTTACAATTT
>LPNX010103218.1:67977-84252 GCA_001517045.1 Pseudotsuga menziesii | reverse complement strand
TAAAATTATTAAATAAACGAAATTATGTAAATCTATATTACAAAACACAACTAATGAAAATAATTAGGTTTACAATTTTTTTAAATACACTAACTAATTTTTAAATAAGAGAATAAACCATTTTTTTAAGGGTTTAAGAGTTTTTTTGAGCCTACCTTGTTGTTTGGAGACCTTGGAAACATGAGGGGATTATTGGTGGTGGTTTTTGGTGATGACGTGACCCTCACTCGATCTCACAACCCTTATTCGAGTTGCTTCTCATTGCTCGGTAGAGACTTTGAACAATAGTCGTGATGGAAATAAATTGCTTGTATTTTTTTTCATTTTTATAGCACTTTTCAGGAGTTCAATCGAGATAATAGCTCTATCTAGTTATTATCTCATTTGAGGTCCTAACCCTTGCTCAAGTTGTACTTCTTGATCGATGGTTAATTAAAGGATCAATCAAGTGCTTTGTTTATTCCTTGATCGAGATTTTAAAATATCGATTGAGGGATTTGTAAAATCTCAATCGAGCACCCTTTTCCTGCCCTTTACGCCCTCTTCTTTCCAAAAGCGTTACTCATCTTCATGGGAATAGACTTGACCAATATCAATATCAATAGTAGGGGCTACTGTTAGCAACTAAGTTTTGACATGGTAACACTAATTAATATTGATATCCTCATGTTTAGAGAGATACTTAATGTTTTTTCCAACAAGTTATTATATCCTTTGTCTCATTATGCCAAATTTGATTTTGTTTGTTCTATATTGGAATATTCTTGAGCATATAGAATTCATACCAGATGATAAGAAAGAAATGGTAACACATGAATTTTCAACATTCATATAATATGAAACGAAACAAATTGTGTTAGCAACGACAATCATGAACTAATATTACCACTTGTATTAAGACAACTTAGTATTGTTATTTCAATTGAGTCATTTATGTTAATGATATGACATACATATCAACCAAGAAGCCATAGGGTTTGTTAATAAGTAGTAGGGAATCTATGGTGTAGAAATTACCACTACAATATGTGTATTCCTAATGAATTTATAGGGTATTTTTTAGAAGAGTTGGCAATGTGGAGGTTGAATATTGCTAAGAGGAAATCTGCCAGTTGCATACCTTGAAAAATATTGTGGGAAGATATCTAAAAATTTGATTCAAAACATGGAACATCTAGGAATACCTTGCTATATAAAATGTCTCTCTATATTTTTTATAACAGGTGCCATAGTCTTGGTCTTCCCATAAGGTCACACGTTTAAAGAGAGGATAAAACCAACGCTCTCATGAACATTCCATTCAAACTAATAGACCTAACTTAATCATTTTCGTGAATGAATTTATATCTCTTTTTCCTAATTTAGGTATTATGATTAAATAAAGTAGTAGCATAAACTAACAACATTAAAATGTTTGGACACATAAACAAATACCTCTTAAGCTCAATGCCCAACACTCTAATGCTTAAAGGCTACATTTTTTTGACTTAGATATGCAAAATATTTTAATCGATCTAAGTAGGTATTCAAAGTTAGTACTCAATATGAGGTTTATCATTTGCATGTTTAAAAGTTAATATTTAGTTGTGGTTTTTTTTCAAACATGTTTTTTTTGTTATCGTTAGGATTTGGTTTTTAATTATACATACATACATACATACATACATACATATATATATATGGATTGCGCTTCTATATCTGAACTTAATGAATTATTACTTTTGGGACATATCATTCACAATTTAAGATGTTAAGAACAACTTCACTCAAAAAGCAAACATGATCTTGGTCAAAATTTGTTATATACAAATTAAAAATACAACAAATAATAGAAGAAATTCTGAAAAATTGATGAATCCTCTAACACAAATGAAAAAAACATGCAAAAAAACACCAAACATTAAGAATAAACAAGCCTTCCTTATATAAGTTGGTTCCATTTTGGCCTTAGATTTATAGGTTGGTTCCACGATCTCTCAATCATGTCATGCAATATATGCATATCTACTACCTTATATTATGTTGCTAGATTCTAAATTGTATTGTGATGACGCATTCCATGCTTAGTAAGGGAATTTGTTTCAAGTCCCTTAAAGGATGACTAATCCTAGCTAGTTGTGACCTACCATTGAGTTATCGTGATGCCTAAATGCTATTTATTGCCTCTAGTAGAATGTTTTTGAATGCATTAAAGCATTATATGTAAGCAAAGTTTAGAAAGAAAACTTATTGTGTGCAATCTTAGTGTAGAAATTTAGAGGTGACCTGGTTGTTGATGTATTTGTAACTTCAGAATGTATTCACTTGTATATCTTATGTCTTGTACCCCGATGTTTATTCCAAGAAGTGTCTGTAATGTTTTTAGGTCATGTCATGCCCCGATGTTCCTATCAGGAGATTCAATAATGTAAACAAGGCATGTCAAGTCATTGTGGGTAACCCTCCTATTGTTCAAGGGTTAAAGTCCCCACAGTTCTAGGGCCCTAGGGTTATTAGACTCTCCTAGAGAAGTCAGCCCTAGTAAGTCATTGTCAAGTTGGGAATTAGTATAAATAGAGAGTGAGCCTCTCTATTTGCCACAAACTCACTCACACTCAGTTATAGTGCATAGCTGAGGAAGAAGAACTTGCTGGGGCTAGAGAGAAAGAGGCTACTGCTGTTGAGATATCATCTTACTATTTTTGGGGCTTTTCTATTGGTGCTGATTCTATCTTTGAGGAAGTTGTTGGGTTTTCTCCTTTATGGTTTCCCTAAGGAAAATCTTTGTGTTCATTGTCTTATGTGTTTAATTTTTGTGCTTGTTATTCTCTCAGTTAAAGATCCTAAGTTAATGCTAGCTTAAATGATAGAAATCTAACATGGTATCAGAGCTAACCTGAGAAGAAGACACTGTGCATTTGTGGAAACTAGGGCTTCCTACTTTTTGGATATCTCTCAACATATTTTAAGGAAAATAAGGTTGGGCTGACTCTCCTCCCCAAGCCACATCTTTCTATCGAAGAATAATCTGATTCTGAGCATTTCCAATTTTTGACCCGACGCTGCTGTCGTAAATTAGTGCTTTCCACAAAAGTGGAATTTTTGAGTGAGCCCATGCCTGAATTGATCTCCTCCTCAAAATCAAAGTTTAGATATCAAGATCAAATATTTTGGTTGGACAAAATTCAAACCCTAATCCGCTCTTGAACCAGCACTGCAGAAATTCAGCTCTAGCTCCAGATTTGACATATTAACCTCGTAAGATCTAAATATTTTGTATTTCCATTTGAGGTTCTTAGTTAAGATGTCTCATCATACCAAGCTTGATGAAAAGATTGAGGGGGCTGATAACTTATGATACTGGAAGTATAGGATCTCCCTGGTCCTAGAAGAAAATGAGTTTGACTCCTACATCAATGAGGATATTCTAGTTCCAAGGGGAGATGAGGCTAAGGCCTTACAAAAGAAGAATCTGGTTATGGCTAAGAGGATTATTGTTGATTCAATCAAGGATCACCTCATACCACATGTGTACTCTCTAAAGACACCTAAGTCTATGTTTAATTCCCTAACAAAACTATTTGAAGGAAAGAACATAAACTGAAAGATGACCTTGAGGAACCGATTGAAGAATGTGAAGATCCAGAATGCGGAGACAATACAGTCATACTTCACAAGGGTCTCACAGATCAAAGAACAACTGGAAGAAGTAGATGAATAAGTGGAGAATGTGGAGATTGTGATGACCACCTTGAATGGTCTTCTTAGGACACGAGACTCATTCATACAAGGGATCTGTGCTAGAAAGAATCTAGTCAAGTTCAACAAACTATGGGAAGAATGCTCTCAAGAAGATGCTCGGATAGCAGCTTGAGAATAAAAAATGGGAAGTGAAGATCAAGCTCTCACAATATAATCCAAGAAAACCACATCTAGCCACCACATAGGTAAGCACTCTCACCAAAGGAGTAACTTTAGAAAGCCTAGAGATATGTCTAAGTACATTTTCTATACATGTGATGAAAGAGGACACTTTGCTAGAGATTGTCCTAGAAACAAAAGTAGCTCTCATAAGAAGAAGGGAAACAAGAGAAGACATCATGCTCATGCTGCAGAGGATGATGAACCTTCCACAAAGAGAACCAGACAAGACAGTGATGATTCGTCAAGTGATGAAGAATATGTTCTGATTTTTTCTCTCACGGGAACTATCACACATGGAAGCAATGATTGGCTTATAGATAGTGGTGCTTCCAAACATATGACAAGATTAAAGGAATCCTTTGTGAAACTGTCTGAACATGAATCACCTCACAAAGTGAAACTTGGAGATGACTACTAGTATCCAATAAAAGGTAGTGGTGAATCCTCATACAAGCTAGACTCTGGAAAGTCTATCAAGATGAAAGATGTATTGTTTGTACCTGGACTAAAGAAGAACCTCCTCTCCATATTTGCATTGGATGCAAAAGGAATGAGGGTTGCATTTGTAGATGGTCAAGTACTCATGTGGCCAAAGGGAAAGTATTTTCATGATGCAGTAATGATTGGGGAACAAGAAGGAGGACTATACAAATTGAAGGGCCAACCAGAACAATCTTTGGTTCATGACTCAGTAGAACCAAATGAGCTTTGGCATAGAAGGCTTGCACATGTGCATTACAAAGCACTACCACTTGAAATAAAAGTTGTTGAAGGTCTCCCAGAAATGCAAACAAAACATGAAGGTGTATGCAAAGGATGTGCAAAGGGAAGAACACAAAGAAGACATTTCCAAGTAGCGAGAGCAAGGCAAAAGGAATCTTGGAAATCATCCACTCCGATGTATGCGGTCCAATGTCATCCAGTTCACTAAGAGGGTATGTATACTATGTTTCTTTTATTGATGATTTTTCTAGAAATACATGGACATACTTTATGAAGAACAAAAATGAAGTATTCAGCAAGATCAAGGAATTCAAATCCTTGATCGAGAACCACACAGAAAAGAAGATCAAGACCTTTCGATTAGATAATGGTGAAGAATTCACATCAAATGAATTCAAAGAGCTATGAAAAGACTTAGGAATTAAGAGGGAGTTATCCACTCCATATAATCCACAACAAAATGGTATTGTAGAAAGAAAGAATAGAATGAACATGGAAGCAGCAAGGGCCATGTTTTATGATCAAGATCTTCCCATGCATCTATGGGTAGAAGCTTCTAGAACAACAGTATATGTACAAAACCGTACTCCACATAGAGTACTCGAGAAAAAGACACCTGAAGAAGTATTCTCCAGCAAGAAACCAAAAGTCAGCCATCTCAGAATATTTGGTTGTCATGTATACATACGCATTCCAAAAGAAAAGAGGATGAAGTTAGATCCTTCAAGAAAGAAGGGTATATTTGTGGGATACTCTGAAAGCTCAAAGGATTACAGAATATACTTCCCAGGATTCAAGAATATTGACATTAGCAGAGATGTAACATTCGATGAAGATTTATCCTACATCAAATGCAGGAAGAGATCGGCTGAAGAACTTGAAGAAATAGAAGCACCCAGAATTCATGATACAATGATGAATGGAGAAATTCAAGAAGAGGATCGAGAATTAGAAGAACCTCAAGAAATTGTGGATCTACCTTAGGAGAAGAATCCTCACAAGAGGAAACCTGCTTGGGTACATGAAATTATCCAAGGTGCATAAAGATATGGAGCTTCAGAAGAAACACACAGAGGAAGGAAGAGAACTAGGTCCTACTCCAATTATGTAGCCTTGCTATGTGACATTATTGATAAAGATCCTTCCAACTATGAAGAAGTGATAGAAAGGAAAGAATGGAAGGATGCTATGATCGAAGAGTATTAATCGATCATGAAGAATGTGTTTGGGATGTTGTCCCAAGACCAGAAGGGAATTCCAGTGTAACTTCCAAATGGATCTACAAGATCAATCATGCTACAGATGGTAGCATAGAGAAATGGCTTATGGTTTCTCCCAGAAAGAAGGAATAGATTATGAAGAAACTTTTGCACTTGTAGCCAGATACACTTCCATCAAATCAGTACTTGCTCTAGCTGCAGTGATGAAATGGAAGATACACCAGATGGATTTCAAGACAACTTTCTTGAATGGTGTAGTAGAAGAGGAAGTGTATGTGGAGAAACCACTTGGTTTTGAGACACATGACATGGAGTCTCATGTGTGTAGATTGAAGAAATCCCTGTATAGTTTGAAACAGGCACCCAGGACATGGTACGATAGAATTGATGGCTTTCTATCCAGTTTGGGCTTTACCAAGAGTAAAGCAGATTCCAACCTTTACTACAAGGTTGAAGATGGTAACCCATTGATACTCCTACTGTATATAGATGATCTTATTATAATAGGTATGGATTGGTTGATTGCTGATACAAAGAGGAAGCTTGCTGCCGAGTTTGAAATGAAAGACTTGGGTATGATGCATTATTTTTTAGGCATGGAGGTGTGGCAGATTGCGGATGGAATCTTCCTCGGACAAGGGAAGTATGCAGTAGAGATCCTAAAGAGGTTTGGGATGATGGAATGCAAGAAAATAACCACACCTATGGCATTGAAATTGAAGCTATTGAGTGATGCTTCATCAGAAGCAATTGATGCTACGATATATCGTCAGATGGTTGGGTCCTTGATGTACCTGACGAACATGGGACCAGATATTTGCTTTGCTGTGAACACCCTGAGCTAGTTCCTGACAGATCCAAGACATGTTCACTTGATTAATGTAAAGCATATTCTAAGGTACCTAAAGGGTATAGTTGATTATGGGCTCAGGTACGAGGCAAATCATAAGATTAACTTGGAGGGTTATGTTGATTCAGATTAGGCAGGCAGTGCCATCGATAGGAAGAGCACTTCAGGATGTTGTTTTAGTATGGGATCAGGTGTGATCTCTAGGTTTAGTAGGAAGCAATCCTGTGTGGAACTGAGTACAACTTAAGTAGAGTATGTCACAGCTTGTTCATCTAGTTGCAAGGTAGTGTGGCTGAGAAATCTACTGTATAATTTATTTGATCTCTAGTTGGATGCTACTTGTATATATTACGACAACCAGAGTTGTGTGAAGTTGTCAAAGAACCCAGTGTTCCATGACAAGTTGAAGCATATCGATATCAAGTATCACTATATCAAGGATATGGTGCAGAGAGGAGCGGTGAAGCTCCAGAATGTTGTGACGAATGAACAAATAGATGATGTGTTGATGAAGCCATTGGCCAGAGTGAATTTTGAGTACTTCAGGGAGAAGCTTGGTGTTCTTGAGATCGAGGTTCCCTCTAAGGGGAAATGATGAGACCTAGAGCCATTCTGACATGGTGAGAGGATTAGGTTCCTTCCATGATCAAATGTAAAGGCTGAGCCATTCTATCATGGTGAGAGGATTTGGTTCCTTCCTTGTCAGATGTGAGTGTTGAGCCATTTTAATGTGACTGTAGGATTGGTTCCTACATGATCAGATATAAGTGTTGAATGCCATTCTTGGAATGAAGGCACTTGGTTAGTTACTAGGGATACTCAGTCTAGGATTGAGGGCCATTCTGATACGACTAAGGGATGCAGTCTCACATGATCAGATATAAGTGCAGAGCCATTCTAATGTGATTGAGGGATGTGTTCCCACTTGATCAGATATAAGGGTTGTTTCCATCCTCTAGGAGAATGGAGGAACCTGTTCAGTTACCAGGAATCCTCAGTCTGGTACTGAGAGCCCTTTCGATGCGGTGTTTTCAAACATGGTCGTATGTAAGTGCAGATCCCTTTCGATGCGGTGTTTTCGAACATGGTCAGATGTAAGTGCAGAGCCCTTTCGATGCAGTGTTTTTGAACATGGTCAGATGTAAGTGTAGAGCCCTTCTGATGTGGTGTGTTCGCACATGGTCAGATATAAGTGCTAAGCCATTCTAGTGTGATGTGTTTACACATGGTTAGATGTGAGTGCTAGGCCTTTCTGACAAGATGAGGTCATATTTGAGTGCTGAGCGTGCCTTTCTGACAAGATGACATCAGATGTAAGAGGTCGGTGGGCCATTCTGACTTAGGGTCAGATATAAGCACTAAAGACCTACATGAAGGGTAGGTCTACAACCAGCATGAAAATGGGCTTGCTCTGTAGAACTTCTTGTGACGAGAAGAATTGAGAGATAGCACCATTCTGAGATAGCACCGATGATGATGATCCAGACTTGATGATGATCCAGATCAAGTGATGACCTAGATGTGATGATGATATAGATCAAGTGATGATCCAGATTTGATGATGATACAGTGATGATGATCCAGCAGTGGTGATCCAGATTGAGTGATGATTTAGATCCCATGATGAAGAATACTTTAAGAGGAAGAAGACTTGAACACAAATATGACTTGAATATGAAGAAGACTTGAAGACGAAGATGAATTGAAGAAGAATTGAAGATGAAGATGGTGAGATGATCCAATCGATACAAAGAAGAAGACTAGTGCTGAAAATTGTGTCGAAAGAATACCTTCCTAGTTAAGGGGGAGTGTTGATGTATTTGTAACTTCGGAATGTATTCACTTGTATATCTTATGTCTTGTACCTCGATGTTTATTCCAGGAAGTGTCTGTAATGTATTTGGGTCATGTCATGCCCCGATGTTCCTATCGGGAGATTCAATAATGTAAACAAGTCATGTTAAGTCATTGTGGGTAACCCTCCTATTGTTTAAGGGTTAAAGTACCTGCAGTTCTGGGGCCCTAGGGTTATTAGACTCTTGTATCGAAGTTGGCCCTAGTGAGTAATTGTTAAGTCGAGAATTAGTATAAATAGAGAGTGAGCCTCTCTATTTATCACACACTCACTCACACTTAGTTGTAGTGCATAACTGAGGAAGAAGAAGTTGCTGGGGCTAGAGAGAAAGAGGCTACTGCTGTTGGGATATCATCTTACTATTTTTGGGGCTTTGCTATTGGTGCTAATTCTATCTCTGAGGAAGTTGCAGGGTTTTCTCCTTTATGGTTTCCCCAAGGAAAATCTTTGTGTTCATTGTCTTATGTGTTTGATTCTTGTGCTTGTTATTCTCTCAGTTAAAGATCCTAAGTTAGTTCTAGCTTAAATGATAAAAATCTAACATTGGTCACTTCTAAATTTCTACACAATGAAAATCCATAAGCTTGCACACAATGAATGAACAATGTGGAAACATTCATGCTAAATAAAAGAGAGCTTATGATATTAAATAAACATTAACTTGAAATTTTGTATCTTTTAAAACAATTTATTCAAAATGTAAGATATATTTGGTGAATGTATTGGCCAAATGCAGAGTCGCCCATAGTCCATGTTAGTGTCCAAACGTCAACAGACAATTTTATTAAGTTATCATGCATGTCACAGTATCCTACCTTACGTTCGAGCCTTGCCACAAGGGGCCAATGAACAACCCTAACCCACGTCGATTTTGAACCTGTGATCTTCAAGGAGATAAAGCATTTTTTTCCACAGAAAAAAAATTCATAATTTATATACAAAGGAAGAAAATAACATTCTTCAGATGGTACAATATCGCAAATGATAATTGTCCATGCTCTCACAATATTAACAAAAAACCACAAATGGAATTCTTATAGAGGATCATAGCTATTATATAGATTATCATAGTATAAATAGAAACCCGCTTACATAATCAGCCCAAAATTCAAATAATTCTGCACATCTCAAAAGGGTATAAGCCCGTATAGTCTCATAGACAACAATAAAAAAGGCAGATAAATCTGCACATCAAAAAAGATAATACATTCCCAAATAGACATACATGTTCATAAAAAAAACTGCCATAGTCATCATACATACTACAAGATCATCTAAAAAATATGAAAGGACTCAACTCTTTTAAATGCTTGAATATTAGTAATATGCCAATACTCATCTAGAACAATTGCTCCATCTTTTTCTAATTCATCTGATTTTGAGTTTCTTTCTCGATATATGTGCTTGAAATCGACATTCTCGAACATATATGATAATATGATAAATTCATGAAGAACCTATGCAAGATGCATATTTTGAATTCTAAACTTGCATGTAACCCAATTTATAACCAACTTTGAGTCACCAAAAATATGCATAATAGAAATATGAATTTTCAGAGCCAAAGTAAGGAGTAGCTTCAAAGAAAGTAGGTCAGCATAGTTGTTAGTACCAAATCCCAGTCCAGCTTTAAAATTAAAATAATGATCATCATTTATGTAAAGAAAACCACCAACTCCACAAATTTGAGGTTCACTAGCAGCCAAACCATCAAAATACCCCTATGGAGAATATTTAGTAATAATCTCCTCAACAACATGTTTTATGTTCATAACAATGTTATCCTGTGGATAAGAACTCAATAATCCCAAACAAAAAGAAGAAACCTATGTAGGGAAAAGGGTGATATGTTCAAAGAAACTCTCATTTCTATCCCTCCAAATAAACCATGAAACAATAATAGGTAATGATGTGATATGCTTCACCTCCTCATTAAGACACCAAGTCTTCATATAAGATATCACCGAATCACCGGTCCATAAATTCTTTAGTTTTAACTTAGACTCCAGTTCAAACAATACATTCCTGGTAAAAGGGCACTCCAACCAAGTATTAAAGCTAGATTCAGCATCCAATTTGCATAGGTAACATCTATCAGGTCTCTCCCTACCCTTTCTACAGAGGACATCCCAAGTAAGAGATTTACCTGGAAATAAAAACCAGCAATAGATTTTGGACTTAGGAGGACACTTAAACTTCTAAAGCATTTTCCACCACTTGGTGAATTCCACCTCATTCTTATCCAAAATTAGATGCAAATAACCAGCTTTTGGAGAGTACTTACCTGATTTTGATTGATTCGAAACCAACATATCAACATAATTAGATAACCTGACATGAATAGCTTTGAGAATAGCCAAGTAACCATTCCAGCAAGTGATTTCCTGATTATCCACTAATCCAATATTATTAGCAGTAAGCCATCCTTGCTGGCATCAAAAAAGACACACCTGGGCACCCAATATCTTTAAGAAAATAAATTCCAGTAGAGTGTAATTTATCAATTAGTAAGGAATGTAACAAATGTCTCCACTTGCATCCAACCCATGGATCCATACCAAGACGAACTTCAGTACCATTCCCAACCTTCCATACAATAAAAAGACCAATAAGATCAAAAGACCATAATACAACTTTCCAATAGATATAAATAAGGGATAATTTTAGGGGGTGTTCTTGAAAAAAAGATTCGCCATTTTGCAATTTTTGAAGCCCTGTTTCACCCAATTTTGATGGGGTGAAATTTTTTCACCCTAAAAATTACCAAATTATTATTTAAACGATATAAAATCATTGGAAATTAAAATAATTTTTTAAAAATATTGTCAAACATCTTATAGTTAGTTTTTAAAGAATTTTTGAAATTCGCCAACATTTATACACTTTTAAATAAGTATGGTTCCTTAAAATCATCCCTGATAGAAATACATCTTTTCTTCTTAGTAGATACTCTGATCCATTCCAGTAAAGATAAAGGCCTAACATATTTCTGTAATGCAATTTGAACCCAAAGACCTGAACCATGTATAAGATTCCACACACTCTTGGCAGAAAATCCCATTTTAGATAGAAGGATCTGTAAATTAGTCTAATTAATATGATTGTAGGCTTTGGACAAGTCTATTTTCAAGGCCACTGACTTTAAACATTTACTATGAATAGTGCACATTCCTTCTTGAATAACCCCCACAACATCATGTATGTGCCTCCCAGGGAAAAAACCAAACTGTTCAGCAAAGATATATCTACCCAACACCTTCCTGATACCTATATAAATTAACTTACCAATGATCTTATAAATGAAATTACACAAAGATATTGGCCTAAAGTCTTCACAAGATTTAGGAAGGCTAGTCTTTGGAATCATGGCAATGAAAGTAGAATTAAAGACAACAAAATTTTTTCCACATTTCTGAGAATCCTCAATTACCCATAATAAGTTCGGACCGATAAAATCAAAAAGATCCCTATATACCTCAACAGGTATCCCATTCGGTCCTAGACTCTTATCATTTTTACACATAAATAGAATATATTGAATCTCATTCAAAGTAATAGGAATCGCAAGATCATTAGTGTCCTCTTCAGAAATAGAAGAAGGTAAATTATCCGCAATCATCATGATTTCAGGAAGATGAAGATTCTTATCTTCCTGAAACAATGTCTCAAAATGATGCAGCCCTACCCCCGCAATAGAATCAAAACCTTCAACAAGATTACCACCATAATCCACAATCTTCCAGATAGAGTTTATATTTTTTCTATGATTATCATACTTATGAAAGTATTGTCATCCCCACATAAAATCCATATGGCCCTGCATTTCAGTCTAGCCTCATTTTCACGATCCAATAAGATTTTTCTTTTACGCGACTCTAGCTCAACCAAAGAGGCCTTATCCTCCACAAAAGAAAAAGCAAAACCCAACTTGTTAAAGAACTCAACCAAGAACAATTCAATGTCCACTAAATCCTTAAGCTCCTGCGCTTTTTTCTAAACAGACCATAAAATAGACACATCCTTGATGTGCTTAAGGTTGGCAGTGAAATGCATAGCAAGAAACACTTCTGGGTTATCGACATAAACCTTCCATGAATCTTTGAATAAGGCAACCAAATTCTCATTTACAAGCCAATGAGAATTAAACTTAAAGGGACTACGTGATTTCACATGATTATTCAATATCTGTAAAAAAATCGGTTGATGATCTGAATCCCCGCCACAACTAACCCACTGATGAAAATGAAGCTCTAAATCCAAAAGATCAGTTGATACAAGAAAATGGCACAATCATTTGAAAATATTATCAATCCCAACTCTTCTGTTAGACCAAGTAGGGAGTAACATAGTTGGATTAATATCCACAAGGCCAAAATCATCCAGCTTCCTAGAGAAATAATCAGAAATATTATCCATTCTGGCCCTGTCACCCTAAATCTCTGATACACCCAAATAGTAATTCAAATGCCCACCTAAAATCAACTTAGAACACTTAAGACACTCAATATCTAAAATGTTATTCCAAAACCTTTCCCTCTCCACATAGGGACCATACACATTGACAAAACACAAGTCCTCTTTAAGCTCAGTAGAATAAAGAGAACAACACAGACCAGAAGCCACATCCCACGCATTCAATAACTGAAAATAAAGAGACCTCCAATCGAGTAGAAGACCACCCGATTTTCCTTTGGCATCCACAAAGACAAAAGACTAACCATTCAACAATGTTTCCATCTCTCCCACAAATATAACCCCATCACCCATCGTTTCTTGAAGAAATAAAACATCGATAATCTGATTAGCAACCAACCTACAAACCGCTAGTTTTTGGGAGTACTAGCTAAACCCATATAATTTAGGGTCATCAAAATCATAAGGTAACCCTAGAGAGGGAATACACTGCTCTAAGTGCCCTAGAATCAACAGAACATACAGGTTCCACAATAGGAGGAAGACCACCAGGTCCCACACAGGTAGAAGAGATTCTAGATAGACACCTAACATCTTCTGAAGTTTCAAAATCCTCCATAACCTTAGAACGTGACCAGAGAAAATAACCAATACCAGTAATAGTTTTATGTGTGATAGGTGACACAAACCCTAAGTCCTCCCCCGAAAAATAAGATGGATTAAAGTTACAAGAAGATACATCATTTGACGGGGCACCAAAAGATTCCTTCAAATTCCCGTTCAATAAATTAGGACCCTTTGCAAAATCAGCTAATGTAGTCAAACAGAGAGGTTTAAGAGAATCCACATTAAGGGTCTGAGAACCGGAATCCATCCCTACACCATCCACTAAATAACCAAGATCAATAGGTGATGTAACCTCCATCCCAGCATCCGAAACAGACAAAGGTTGAACCTAAGAATGCACCCCATCATTCTTAACATGTCAAATAGACTTAGTCTTGGAAACATAAACATATTTGTGATTTTTGTTAAAGGGAAGACAACATTGGGATATGATATGGCCATAACAATGGCATCTATTGCATTGGAAGGGTACCCACAAATAATTGAAAGGCTGACTATACACAGACTTCCCTCTCTTAATAACAATGTCTGTTACTAACCCATTACGGAGATCAAGGAGTACCAGGACCTTCCCTAAGAAGCACACACCCGACTCTAAAAAATATAAATCTGCCTCCAAACATGTCCCCAGAGTCTTGGTAATCAATTTTAAAAAATCCACAGACCAGTATTCGAACGAAAGATTCGGTAAATTCACCCAAATAGGGAAATAATCATACCTCTCCGTACACGGGTTGAAAAGTGGCGTCCAGTGTTTCAACAACAGGCCAGAGCTATCCCATTTCCAAACACCTACAAGGACCAAGGCCGCATCCTCTTCAGATTGAAATTTGAACGCAAGCCACCCCCGTGGAAGCACATATACATTAGGACATGAATAAACAACATCCTTCCAAGAGGCAGATACCCGCTTCTTAACACCATCTAGACTAACTTTGCGACCATCGAAACAACCCATCAGAGTAAGAGAATTCGTCAAAACGATCTCATTCATCGCTACATGCTCACCTTTGACCAACAACAATGGTTTTTCAAGCTTACGAATGTGTTGTTTCGGTCGCTTTGAATGCGCTGCAACATGTAATGCCTCAACCCGTGAGCGTTGGTGGTCAAAAGAAAAACCCCGAATAGGTTCAAACCCACACTCCAATCCTAAGTTAAAAGCATATGAAACAGGCACTGAGACATGTTTAACTCCTGTAACTGATAAACCATTACCACCAGTTAGATCAACTGGTGTATCAAAATGTAAACAAAACCTAACCAATGACCCTCCAGAACCATCAAACAGAAACCCAGGGTCTAAAGAAACCACCTCTGACCGCCCCATCCGTAAAAAACCTTCCAGCAGAAAGACCATTTTACCTAAATAAACACCAAAACTAACTCCTGGCACACTATCCCACAATACCCATCTAGAAACACCAGAAGGAATATCCATATAAGTACCCGTTTCAGCTGAAGGAAACTCCCACTAGATCAAACCCTCATCCGGCATCACCTCCTCACATCGAAAAGATGGATCCAGAACATCGAAAACCCGTGAAGTATGCCCCCGAGGAGACTTAATTACCTAGCGTCCCTTAGGAAGAGTATGAGCCATCGCCTTAATGTCTCAAAGAGACATTTTGCAAACTTGGCACCGGAGAAGGACACCAAGTGAAAAGGAGAAAATGTCGTCTACAATCCCGACAAAAAAAATTACCTAACCCTAGAGGTCAAGCTGGTTCAGTATAAGGTGAAAACAAAAAAAGCTAACCCTAACCTCATCAACCCACAAAGGAGTACGTTCTGCCTTAACATGTCTTAAACATTAGGCTCACTGAGGTGCTCTTAGGATTTGAGACATTATTAAAAGTATACCTCTCAATGTAGATGAACGGTTACAAATATTTTAATATTTTAGTAGATTTTTTTTAGTATTTTATTAAAAATATATAAGATAATTAAAATATATATAGCTAAAACTGTTTTTGTATTTCCTTAAAACCTCATCAACCACATTAGAGTTCATAAAGCATGTCTTAGCCATTAGGCTCACTGAGGTGCTCTTAAAATTTGAGACATTATTAAAAGCATACCTCTAAATATAAATGAACGGTTACAAATATTTTAATATTTTAATAGATTTTTTTGGTATTTTATTAAAAATATATAAAATAATTAAAATATATATAGCTAAACCTGTTTTTGTATTTCCTTAAAACCAGGAGTAATTTAAAAAGTTGACAAATTCCTTTTTTAAAATAGCTCTATTAGTTGTAAAAAGTAGACAAATCCCTTTTTCAAAATATTTCCATTAGCTGTATGGTTAAAGTAAAAATTTACGATAATTTTTTTTAATTTAAATATAAATTATTAACTTCCTTAAGAATTAAAGTTGAATAATGAAAATTATTTATAGAAAAATTTACAAAGACAGCCAGTATACTTGTTTTAAGGACCTTGATTGTCCACCACAAATTACTTAACTTTTAAACTTTAACCTAAAAATGGTGATTAAGTTACTTCCTGCCCATCAGACGCGTACATCAAGAACTTACTTCCGTTGGATGGCTATAAAATACAACAGCGTGGCCATCAGCTCGGACCACATTGGATTCACAGCCTTCCCGTTTCTTGTAGGCTGATAGCGAAGGATTATTCTCTTTCTTAATATCGCCAAGTTACTGGATTAACAGTCT
>LPNX010103218.1:633-58712 GCA_001517045.1 Pseudotsuga menziesii | reverse complement strand
GTCTCTTGTCTCTTGTGATGTGCTTATGTTATTGCTGTGCTTGTTATTCTCTCAGTAAAAGATCCTAACATAATGCTAGCTTAAATGTTGAAAAACTAACAGGGACCCCTGCAAAAAAATTGGATAAAGTCCGAAGGGGGCTTATCGAAGAATTTCAGAAACCCAAATATGAAGAACAATATATTACTGAGTTAAAATAGAGGAAGCAGTTTCCTAATGAGACTGTTTGGGACTTTTATCAAATATTTAAGACACTGATGGTGCAAGTCAGTTTCGATATGAGTGATGTTCAACATAAAGAATGGTTTATTGCAGCTTTGATACCTCATATCCGATAACCACTTATGCAACAGAAGATCACGAAACATAGCGACTCTATAGATATCTCAATGAATCTAGAAGCCTCACTAGTTGGGGAGAATGTAGCTGGTATGAACCAAATTCAGGAGAAGTTGGTGAAATTGACACTGCAGTTGAAAGACATTAAGAAAGGGAAAGAGAATCACGAAGATATTTGGTGTACTTGTTGTCACGCAGATGGACACATCAAATACAATTTCCCTAACTTCCATAATTATCAACTATCTGGGGCGTTGAACCCACTGAGTTGCGGCAGCGTACCATGGTGTCACATATGTCAAGTCTATGGGAACTGAAACGAAGAAAGTAGCTAGATGCAGAAGATTGCGTCAAAGCTAGTCAACCTATATTGTTCATTTTGTAGATCGGTGGGGCATGAAGATAAACACTGTCATGCATATGACCTGCTTTAGGAAAGGACATATGATTCATAATTTGTGAAGGGTGAAGATCATTGCATAGTACAAATACCACAACCACAACCTCATATGGTAAAATATTGACCTCAACCGCAGTATACAAAACCACCACAGATGCAATTTATACCATCGCAGTCATAACCACAGTTTTCACTACAACCACCGTTTGCACCGCAGTCGTAGTACAATCAAACAATGATGGCTCAGCTGTAGCCATAGTATGTTCAAGCCACACACTCTGTTAAGAAGCATCCAAATCCCCTGCCACAACAGATGGCTCATAAGTAGTACCAGCAACAAGGAGGATTTCACGGAGGATTCTGAGGAAGAGGAGGAGGCTTTGGAAGAGGAGGAGGATGAGGTCACGAATCTGTCTAATGTTATAATTGTGGGGTGTTTGGACATTACCAGAGAGATTTCCCGCACTTGTAGTTTTCATGTGTGTATTGTACTGTAATTGATCATACTATCAAGAACTGGCCACGACTAATCACAAGATGGAAGATCGAGAATGTTCGTCAGCTACAAAATCAAAATCAGTTACAGAACCAAAATCATCTACAAAACTAGAACCAGTTGCAGAACCAGACCCAGAAGCAAGTTCCACTTTAGAATCAGACTCTGAATCAACCAATGAATCCGTCGTTGAACCAGAATCTGTCGCTGACTCAGAATCCGCCGATGAACCAGAATCAAGGGCCGACCTTGCGACAATCTTAGCGGAGCCTAGAATAGAGGATTTTGACGTTGCCATCGTCACCCACGGAGGTGTGGCGACTGGAGAGGATGGGCCTCACCCATAGATTCAATTAGGTGGGCTGAAAAAAGTGGCAATTGATATTGCAACTAAAAAAGAGACATTCTTTGAATCTCGGGATGTGATCGAAAGAAATCTTGGTAAGTCACCTGTCTATGCAATGCCCTCTGCTTTTGATTCTTCACTAGAGGCAGGACCATCACGACAACATGGTACCTTGCAACACTTCTTTGAGAGTTGTTTATCACTGGCAAAAGATCCGATTCTCTAACTGAGATTGAAAATTTCTTGAACCGATCGGGTAAGGAATGAAAGGATTTCATGGCAAACTATTTACAAAAGAAAAATACGGGCAAGGAGATGCGGATGAACATTTATATTTGGGACTGGGTGATTCCATGAAGGTGGGTAACACTTTTTGGCCAAATTTGGCGATGAAAACCTGATTTTTTACTCATGTGCTAGAAGAAGCCCTCGAAATACATATATGCCATGTGAATTTTGACTTAAATTAAAAAAGAAAATTATAGAATATTATGTTGGCTTCCCAATGATATTTTAAAAAAATATTTCGATGTCATTTAATGTGTGAAAATTTTCTTTTAATGAACTGTGTGACCTTAAAAATTTGAAGAAGTTAATAAGTGGCTCGTGTCCAACCACAATAATTCAATCTTATATTAATAATTAAAAATAAAATATGAGCATGGTCTACACATAATGCACTATGGTCTGCATATTTTTTTGTTAATTTATTTCGCAATATACAATTATTTATTATTTTTTGAAAGTGACCACATCTTATTTCAGCATCATTTTATACACGTGTGTCCATCCCATCTTTTTTTTCACTGTTTTCAAAAATTGAAAAACCAAAGACACTCTTTTGAAGAGGACATGCTGATATGTGCGTTGTGCATTTTTACGAAATTTTTGGATGTGTATATTTTACCCTGCGTATTTTTCTTTGAGCTACTTTAAAGTTTTCTAGTTTTCTAAGTGTAAGTTTTAGAACTAATTAAAAAAAAAACTCATATGAATTCCAAAACGCATGCATGATATCTCAATGGATAGAGGATTCGGTGATGAATCTATCGGTATGAACTCCGCTCAGTTGTGTGCCATGAATGGCAAGGTTTACACCCCTAGAAGACACATAGAAACATTGATTTTCTTCAAACAGGGCTAAATCTTTGTTTTTCAAGCCCTTGATCGAGATTTTATTAAACCCTCGATCAAGGGTTTGATAAACCCTCGATTGAGATACTCTTAAACTCTTGAAAAACAGCTTTGTACATGACTACAATATACTAGCATATTTTTTTTTGGGATATAAGCTTTAGCTTCTATATATATATATATATATCTGTGTGTGTGTGTGTGTGTGTGTGTGTGTGTGTGTATTATATATACTATTATGTTCATGTAGGAAATTTTAGAAATGGGTATCAAGGACCCATCTAAGATAATTTAGAAGAAAAATTACAAAAGAATGAAGGGAAATGGGAAATTATAAATTTTTAATGGTAAATGTAAAAATTTAAAAAAACAGAAGTGAAAAAAAATAATGAAATATAAAATAAAAAAGAATAAGAAGAAGGATACTTATTCTCAACATTGTAATAAATATAAAGAATTTAAATTTTTTTATTTTTCATATCCGAATAAATGATAAGAATATAAATGGATAAGAAGAAGAACTGAAGGAGCAATACTATAATACTTATAACCATAGTGAAATATACCAGTAACAAGGGAAGTTGTCGTTTGTTTTTTAGATTTAGTTTTTTGAAACTATGAAAGAGGCATCAAAGTTTAGGGAACAAGAAAAATATTTCCATAGTTCACCTAGAACATATAATTAGAACTCTCTCATTGTATAGATAAATGTGTACATAAACATAATTGACAATTATAACCTATTACCAATCTATTTCATCTAGACATGAGTACATTAAGAATATAGCAAATGGTTACAACTCATGAAATAAACATGACCTTCCAACTCGCTCAACTCATAATTTTTTTTTTCGTAGTGATAATAATATGTTGTGCCCCATATATGCGATCTTGTGACCCTTTTTATAACTAAATTTAATGAAGTTTAAATTTTTTCTGGACCAAAGATATTAACAAAAACATTGAACTCTATGTTGAAAACATACATGGATTTAAACAACACTATAGATGACATTGATTATGAATATTGTGTGCAGTAACCAAGTGGACAAACATTTGTTTGTAGCAAAATGACCATGACGTAGATACAATAAACCCTTCAATGCATCCTAGCATGATAACTCCAAACTTTAACCAATAGTTGTGAAACCTTGATGGTGATGCCAAGGATTCATTTTGGGGCTTTAACAATAATTTTAGAGTCTGTGAACTACATGCATTTCATTTTTTTAATGCTTATATTCAAGTAGTATCATGCCAGTGTTTTCATTAGAATTCAATGTCTAGCTTGCTTATGCCATCAATGGTTGGTAAGGAATTTCAAAATCATTTGATTCCTATCAGCAATATATCCAATGTGTATACAATGTAGTACCGAAATGTTTTAAATACTAAAAATACTTTGCTCCTTCATATATAATTTTTAATTTTAAAAAACTACAATTATGTGATATGACTTTGAATTTACACTAATTTTTATCTTAATCGTCATGTTCTATTCGTCCTCAGGATCTTAGCTTTAAATATCTAACCCGAGGATCTATACCATAGGTAGATCGTAGTCTTGAGAATC
The DNA here is from genome assembly GCA_001517045.1 of Pseudotsuga menziesii. Lineage (NCBI taxonomy): Eukaryota > Viridiplantae > Streptophyta > Pinopsida > Pinales > Pinaceae > Pseudotsuga > Pseudotsuga menziesii. Next base: position 54,424 of record LPNX010103218.1, on the reverse strand, counting down.
TAGGCCGAGTGGACACAAATCGTCTAAGTTCAACTCATCAACCGAATTGCATGCATCATTGTCATAGTATTGTTTTTGCATTGAACCAATGAGAGCAATGATGCATGCAATTCAGTTGATGAGCTGAACTTAGGCAAGTTTTGTCTACTCGACCTGTATTCTTAGGACTACGATCTCCCTATGGTATAGATCTTTGGGACATATATTTAAAGCCTAGAGCCCAGGGAAGAATAGAACAGAACGATTAAGATAGAAATTAGTGTTACATTTAGAGTCATATCACATAATTGTATCTTTTTAAAATTAAAAATTATATACGAAGGAGCAAAGTATTTTTAGTACCTTTAGAGAAATGAAAATGTGAGCATGAAAAAAAAAAATGACCTCATTTCCTTGGGTTATATCAATGTCCATTGTTTACTCTTGAAAATTGTTATTGTGCCACACATTTGCAGTTAATTTTGATAGTAAATTATTGAATGACATTAGAATTACATCAATAACATGTGACTAATTGTTTTGGTGTTTCATAATGCTAAGAGTGGAAGAAAATAAATAAAATAAAATGTGTTATGACGACTGTGAGATCCGAAAAAACAAAAAGTATGGAAACTAAACATGATATTAATTCTCATTTTGACAAGAATTGAAAATGTTCAATGACATGAATTCAAATGGGGATTCAAAATACAAGACCTCCAGGCATCTTTTGGAAGAATTCATTAAATGAAACTTTACATTCAATGCATATGGAAATACAATGTCAAGATCAAGGTATCCGTTCAATCAAAGTCTCTAAAACATAGAATTATATGATAATAAAATTTAATGGAACATGATTTGGACTAGAAGAATGATATAATTGTGGGTAATAATACATACCTTGAAGAAAAAATGAGTAACTGCATTACTACTGCCACTTCCTCTAGATTGTATGAATAGATATTAGTTGTAAAGTAATTGGTGTTATAGATTTGATTGATTAGAGTCATACATGTGATCAATCACATCTATAACCCAATTATTCTACAACCCATATCGAAAAATGAATATATATGACCATTTTCTATCCAACAAATGAAGTGAATTAAATTATGGGTTTGTTGCCTATTTATAGAAGATTAAAAATGCTCGATCGAGGTCCGTTTTAACCCTCAATTGAGCTATTTTTTAACCCTCGATTGAGGTCTAAATGCTCGATCGAGGGTTTATCAAAATATTGATTGAGGTTTCGACAAACCCTCAATCGAGCTATTAAACCGTCAATCGAGGTGTTAAGACCTCAACTAAGGGTTTAATAAAAGCTCGATCGAGGTATAATTTTTTGTTTTTTCTGAAATTGCCTTGCCAAAAATTGTAACCCACCTCCGTGGATGCACCCAAATATGAAATCGATTCGGTCATTCTGGATCTGGGTTCAGATGTAAATATCCTAACAAAGCAGACATGGAAAACAATGGGGAAGCCGACTTTGGGTTGGTCCCCCGTGCAGTTGCGTTTGGCTAATCAAGCTAAAGTACAACCAATCAGACATGTATCTAACCTGGTCGTAGATGTTGAAGGTATGAATACCTATGCTGATTTTGATGTGATTGGAGTTTTCAATGGTGAAGGATCCTATCTTGCACTGCTGGGGATTGGATGGGCCAATGATAATATGGTAGTGATTAACTTCAAGAAGCGGATGATGACATTGAGAACCATGATATCAGAATCATTAATCCTATGGATCCAAATGAAGGACGACGATATATTGAACTAGTGAAGGATGAAGTTGTCAAGGGATGGGATCATGCTTACAACATTTCTGAAGATTACATCCACCCCATTTTTTATGGAGAAATCGATTGGCACAGTGCTAGTTCTACGTCCTCCGATTCTGAAGATGCGTTAGAAAACAGGAAAAAATGGATGCATGAGGTGTCATTCAGGAAGTGTGGACTGGTCATGCAGTTGTTGTGCCATGTCAGGATTGAGATTGTCGAATTACCATATGAGGAAGGGATACCTAAGCTTTATGCTTTCTTAATGGAGTTTGGATAAAAAATATCAGAACCACAGTGATTGTTGGTGATGGAGGAAGCACTAAAGCCTACTCTAGCATCCTGGTGGGGGTGACCCATAAAAAGACAATTATTGGATGTGCGCAGTGACAAAGGTTGATGACAGTTTGCTTTGGTAACACGGAAGTATATCACGCTAGGAATTATGATGGGTGGAATGACCCTAACAACCATTTGATGGAATGCCAAACACTATGGGTATCACGACCAAAGGATGAATGGGTCCATGCCTTCGTTCACACCTTGGATGAAATGCCAAGGTCATGGTATATGTTAGTGGATTTGCACAAAGAAACAACAACTTGGAAATAGCTGGCAATTTTTTGTGTGCATACATTTAGTTTCACAGATTCTAATCTTGATGTCAACAATGCACTTTAGATCATCCGATACATGGTCTTAAAATTTGTGCTAGTCGCATATCCCGTGGATCCACATGCGCATTGCCACATGCAGCTGATGATGGAATGCTATAATGTATCTGGCGAACCTAAAGATGATGATGACCTATGAAATATCAATATTCCAAATACAAAAGAGAGTAGGGATATCGCATCACCAGATATACCGAGTGATCCTATAAATCAGCTGCTGAATATTAGAAAAGTTAACATTGGGATGAAGGAAAATACAAAATTTGCAAGTGTTGGGGACTACTGGGATAAAGAGACCATGGATCTGTTGCATGAGTTCCAATATCTCTTTCCAAAAAGGTTCTTAGAAATGAAGGGGATACTGGGTGATCTAGGAGAGATGAAGATTTTGTTAAATCTAGAAGCAAAACTAGTAATACAGAGTCTGTATTGCCTGAATCCACGATACAAAGAAAAATGTCAAGGCTGATCTCGACTAGATGTTGGATGCTAAAATAATTGAACCAACAGAATAATTAGAATGGATCAGTCCAATGGTGGCCCAAGACAAGAAAAAAGGTAAGGTCTGAATCTATTTCGACCTCATAAAACTGAATGATGCATGTATGTATGACTCATTCTCGACACCATTCACAGATGAAGTACTCGAAGGAGTAGGAGGTTAGGGGATGCACCCTTTTACAGATGGATTTTTCGATTACCACTAGATAATAATTGCAAAGGAAGATCGACATAAAATGATATTTATCACTGAATGGGGTTTCTTTCAATACACAGTGATGCCTTTTGGGTTGAAGAATGTGCCTGGGATATTCTCCTGATTTGTTGTCACCACATTCAAATATTTCATTCATACGTTCCTACAAGTATATATTGATGATTGGACCATGTATGGTCTAATAAGGGATCATTTGGAAAATCTATGACTGATGCTCAAAAGATGTCGACAGCATAAGATCACGCTGAACTCCAAGAAATGTATTTTCTGTGCACCATTTGGGATACTGTTGGGACACATTGTGTGCAAGAAAGGGTCGTTGGTTGACCCTGCTAAGATAGCACTCATTTTGAGCTTTCCACCTCTTACAAATGTGAATATGCTTAGGGCGACGTTGGGGCACACTGTGTATTATCGCAAATTCATCAGAGGATATGCTGTAATTACTAGCCCTGTGGAGAAACTATTGAAGAAAAATACTGCATTTGTATGGATTCCATAATGTTAAGGTAGCTTCGACACGCTGAAGGCCAAGATGGCTTCGATTCCAATACTTGTATTCCTATATTGGAACAAGGAGTTCCATTTTCATGTTGATGCATCATCTGTTACGCTAGGAGTAGTGCTCGCGCAGCCGGGTTAAGGTGATCTTGATCACTCGATCACTTTCACTATTCGGAAGAATTAGAGGAAATTTGGGTTCTAAAATGGGCCTTATAAGAAAGCACACCAATAATAAGTTCTTGTGAGCTGGAATTCAAGAACCAATAGAATTCCAATAGAATGAGTCAACCATAATGGTTGAATTGACATATTTGTCGTAAAAAAACATTTTTTCATATTTTCGACATATCTCCCTGTGTTTTTACTCAAAATTAGATTGGGAGAGATTTTTGGATGTGGAATTTGATTCCACATCCAACGAGTACCCACACTGCATACTTTTTACGGACCCTGCTACCCCCAAAAAAAGAAATACCTGAAAAAATGTGATGATGACATCATCATCATGTTTTTTCAGGTATTTCTTGTTTTTGGGGTAGCGGGGTCCATAAAAAGTATTCATTGTGGGTACTCATTGGATGAAGAATCAAATTCCACATCCGACGAGCTCTTCCAATCGAAATTTGAGTAAAACCACAGGGAGATATGTCGAAAATACGAACACAAAAAGTAGTTTTTTTCCCTTTTCCTCCAAAATTAATAAATATTATTTTATTATTTTCCTTTGGAGGCCCATTTTAGACCTCAAAATTCCTCTAATGTTGTCATTTGCAAAGAAAAACTATACAACCATAAAACGAGAAGGTTTGGTGATGGTATATGCGCTAGAGAAATTCGGGCGTTACCTTTTGGGTGGTCATTTCAAAATTTTCACCGACCATTTTGCTTTGAGGTACTTGGTCAATAAGCTTGTGTTCGGGTGGGGGGAGATATGCCACTGGCTCCTTCTCTTTCAGGATTTTTATTTTGAAATAATTGTGAATCTGGGTCGCTTGAATGTTGGCACTGATAATTTTCCCATAATCGAGACAGGAGAGAAGCCTACCAATATTGAAGAAGGACTACTCGATGCACAACTATTCATATTCGACATGGAAGATGACTACTAAGCTCACATAAACCAATTTTTTGGTGATAGGAATCACACCAAAGGAGTTTTCAACCAGTCAAAAGAACCAGTTGGTTGTTAAACCTTCTGATTATGAGTTGATTAATATCGGACACCTATATGAGTTGAGACAAGATGATATTTTGTGGCAATATGTCTTACCACATGAACAAGAGTACATTCTAGAGGAAGAACACATAGGAGTTTGTTGAGGCCTAAAAAATCGCAGGCAACAATAGCAAGGGATTCTCCCCAGTAAATGTTCCCAACTAGCACGTTACTATTTGGTATGGGGAATCTGTTCGGTTTACGGTCCGGCTACCGTAGGTCAAAGTAACCAAAAAATAAAAGGTTTTACCGGTTGCGGCCCGGTCCACCGTGTATGTTTTAGTTTTTTTGTTTAAGTATGAGATTCAAGTGCCTATCTAAGAATGCAAAATGATAGAAAATATGAGGAGTGTCACAATGTGATGCACAGGTTCTTACCTCTCATCTTAACTCTCTTGCATCTAAATCACACATAGAAAGACATTAAAACTAACTATTTAAACTATCCCTAGGGAGCAAGATTATCATTCATCAATGATTAATGTGTTTTGCACATGCATTAAGAAAAATCACAGATAGTTGTTACTTATTTCAAAATACATGAACATTTATAGATATATGAACAACCAGATAGCTAATTGTTTATGGACAGCATTCATTACTCAGTGGAAATTTCATAGAATAAACTAGAGAGAATTCATACAAGAACATAGGTTCAAAGAGTTAGAACAATCTCACAATTAATGGACACAAAGCTGAAAACGAAACAGTTCACATTCAACACATCCATGGCACAGCATTTGAAAAGTTCCACCAAGCTTTCTCCAACAGGAAAATTGTAATTCTTATTGCAAAAGGAAATAGTTCTTCTTACAACAGGTTCTCACAAGTCTCAAAGGAAAAAATCCTTCTCTACAACTAACTCTCCTATACTTATACAAAGAGGCAAAACTTTTAGGTTTCCCCAAAGTGACTCTTAGGCTTCCCCAACGTTTTCATTCCCAAAATTTTTCCATTAGTGAGTGCTCATACATTATACGATATATTACATTCAAAACAAAATTTAATAAAGCATTTTCATGAAGGGGGCCTCGCTTGATCATTTATGAACTTCTTCCACGCTTGGGCCTCTGCTGCTATGCTTTCAAAATCTAAAGGCTCAAGAAACCAAATTTTTATTTCATATTTTGCAGCCTGATTCCTAACCACCTCAATTCTTGCTGGACTCAAACGTAGCTAATCTTCAAGTAAATTAATGCTGACTGCTGAATGAGCTACTACATTTTTCAGGATCTGCTCATCTAAATCTTTGACCTGTTGCATCTTCTGTTCATCCTCATGGTACCTGCTCTGTATTAGTTCTGTGAATAGCTCATGCTTTGGTAATGCATCTAGTCTTTGTTCTATAGCCACTTGACATCTGTTGTAGGTGATCGGCATCCTTCTGCAATATTCGGTACAGGCTGCTCACGTTTTCTTCACAGTCTTCTTGAATTCTTCTGCAATGCTTATTGCAAACTCTAACAAGTTGTAATCCTGCTTTAAGTTATGTTGATATTTAGCCGGTAAATCTGCAGGGATTTCTTCATTGGTTTCTATTCTTCCTATCCTTCCAGTCAAGAATTCCAAAATATCCCGAGACCTATCTACAAAATATGAGGTAGTTTCCAATATTTCCTCCATCCTGCTATCTATCTGTAAGATTTTACATCTTTCTTTCTCAATAGACAGCTGCAGTTGGTGCATTCTTCTTTTTTGGGCTAGGACGTGCTCCTTTAGAGGCTAGATATCAATTTTCTATTCACTAGCATCCTTCAGTGATGCTGTTAATGAAGCAATCTATCCTTTAAAACTTGCCACCTGCACTTGGTATTGTTTTTCCCTTTCTTCTATGGTGGCCCTCTGTGCCTCCAACTCAACAACTTTGCTCTGCAGCTGATCCTTTTCTGCACTCAAAGTTTCATATGATACTTTGAGGTCATTGTTCTCTATCTTCAACCCTTGATATTATAGCTGTAACTTCTGTATTTCTGCTAGACTATTTTGAGCCTCTCGTTCATTCTTCTCTACTGAGACTTCCAAGGCCATCTTGCTTGCCTGCAGAGTTTGGAATTCTATCTTTGAATCCCTTACCTCATTATGCATATCTTCAAATTTTCTCTTTAACTTGTTACCTTCATCCCTCTACATTTTTAGAGTGTCCTTCAGCTGTGCTACATATTTCCTTGATTGCTCAAGGTCTGTCATCAGTCTATCCACATTGTCTTCAGTGGCCCGAGTTAATGCCACCCCAGCTCTGGCTGTCAATCGTGGATCTGCATCTGTCCCATGCACCAAATTTTTATCAATAATCATCATACCTGATTGTCCCCCTGTTTCGAATTTCTTCTCAGTTCTCTTGACAATCCTCTTCTTCAGCTTTCTTTTGTGCAGTTTTTCCCTTACCGCCCACACTGGTGATCTTCTGTTTAAATCTTCTCTTCAATGCAGTCATGTTCCTTGCATTCCTAAAGAATTCTTCATCCTTATCCCAGAAATTTGCATATTCAAAATGAACATTTGCTTCTTTGCAATGCTCTACAACTTTCTCTTGGGATTCATTCCTGTGGAAGCTTATTTCCCCAAAATGAAACTGCTCCAATTCCTGTACAAATTTAGTAGCTCGTTTAATATTTGCAAACTTATAATTTCCTATCCAATTAAAAGGGATAGTAGGGTAGGCTTCCTTCTTATGTTCAAACAAAAATCTTTCGACATCATCCAGATACACCTGCCTAACTACTTCTTTATGTACCACATAATTAGTGGCGTACTGAGGTAGTAGAGAAGGTGCCCTAGAGAAACCATACATTCTAATGTACATCCCCTCTTCAGTTAAATAATAACTCCCATGTTCCTCAATGACTTTGAACTCAGACTTCTTCTGGGACACCCCTCCCAAAGCTTAAGATATGAAAGCTGAGAGGCTATTGGACATGATGTTTGCCTAGTTGAATACAGTCCCCTAGGTGGCCACATGGAAAATAATGGGAGTCCATCCCAATTTGTTAAATTTTACCATGAGCTCTCCCAAACACCCTAATTAGCGTCAGTGCTATAAACATGTAAGGAGTCTAGAGAGTGGTTGTATCATACTCTCTTGATGTCCTGGTTCAAAAGTTCTTCCCATGTGTCATCATTCTCTTCACTGTTTCAACTAGGTCCAAATGTCTCTCCTTTAGCCAACTTTCAATCAATGTTCTAAGAGCGAAGAATCAGTGACTTAGAAGACTTGAGATGTAGATGACAAGATGATTCAGCTGATACAGAGAAGAAGACCAGTATTGAATATTGTGTCGAAAGAATACCTTCCTAGTTAAGAGGGAGTGTTGATGTATTTGTAAATTCGGAATGTATTCATCTATGTATCTTATGTATTGGAATCCGATGTTTATTCCGGGATGTATCTATTATGTAATTGAGTCATGTTGTCATGCCTTGATGTTCCGATCAGGAGGATCTATAATGTAAACAAGTCATGTCAAGTCATAGTGGGTAACCCTCCGATTGTCTAAGGGTTAAAGTGCTTGCAGTTTCGGGGCACTAGGGTTATTAGACTCTCCTAGTAGAGGTTGGCCCTAGTAGGGTTTTAGTCATTTTGGGATTAATATAAATAGAGAACTGGAGTCTCTATTTATCACACAACTCATACACACTCAAGTGTAGCACATAGTTGAGGAAGGAGAAGACACTGGGGCTAGACAAGAAGAAGATTACTGCTATCGGGAGATCACTTACTATTTTGGGATTTTACTGTTTTGGTGCTAATTCTATCTCTGAGGAAGTTGTGGGGTTTTCTCCATTTATGGTTTCCCCGAGGAAAAACATTGTGTTCATTGTCTCTTGTGTTTGATTGTTGTACTTGTTATTCTCTCAGTTAAAGATCCTAATAATGCTAGATTAATGTTGAAAAACTAACAATGTAAACCCAACTGTTTGAATGAAAATGCCGATATGTGCCATGTTCAAGGGTGGACTATGAGTTGCCATTAATACAAATGAAATATATTCCCCATTCCCTTAATTTGCCCATCATGATGGATGAGTACCTCTTTGATTTTTAACGAGATTGAAAAGGGTAACAAACACTTGGTATAACTCATCAGAGGATGAGTCCATTCTCATATGTTTTATGAACATCAGAAAGGAGGGTTTCATTCCCAAAAGGTTCCTTCAACATTTAATTTTTGAGTCCAAAGAAGGTAAACTCAGTCATTGTTTCATATTTAGAGAGTCTGAAATGACTAAGGAGACTTCGAAAATGGACTTTTTCATAGATTTAATCCCCAAGGTATGAAAACGTATAAACTGATACCTAGGAGAACTCTTGCATTTTTGAATAACTAGAGTGTATTTTTGAATAACTAGAGTATACTTTTTTCATAGATGAGTTTAAACGATACGAAAAAAGGGGTAAACTATCAACGAATAGATGACCTTTCGAATAATTTTAGAAGAGTGAAAGAATCAGGTTTACTTGGAGATATTTTCGTATTTAAGGAGTTTTAAAAGAGCTTAAAGGTGAATCCATGGAGTTTCCTTTTTTTTTTGTAATCCATTTTAATGATTCTGAAAAAGAAGTAAAAGTATACTAATTTATTTTCAGTATATTTTTAACAAGCACGGCAAGGGTATAAAAGGTGCTTGGTACTTTTTCAACTTAAGCAAGAGTGTTAAAATGTTTTGGTACGTTACTCCATCGAGTGGCTCATGTTGTTATGTTCTATCATGAGCATGAGGATTAGTCCATAGTCGCTTCCTATTTTTGTATTGTATAGATATTGAAAGCTTCGAAGCTTCAGATTTTGACCTTTTGATGTACTAGAAACTTGACGGTTCTAGATTTTGGCTATATCGGAAGCTTATGGCTCCAATTTGTATCTCAGTATCAGTTATATATATATATAACACTCATTTTTACAAATATGTGTGTGTATGTGATGTGTTATGTGCATGCATGGATACCTATATGTGTTGATGTGATTGTTTACATGTAATCATAATTTAAAATGAGCTTCAAATGTGAACCAAATACCAATACAAAACATAATTTTCCATTGAAACATCCTTTGATTTTAAATGTCTTGGGATGTGATGGTAGGAAGAATTTTCAAAAGACCTCTCTAAAATCCTAACTCTTTGGAATGTATGAAGAAGTATGGGGTTGTGGATGCTATAGATATAGTTTAATTGGTGTACAACTAACTCCAAATCTAAATAAACCCTAATTTGACTCACATATATAGCTAAAGATTCATTTAACAAACCAATCACTACATGTTACTCTTCAAGATTGTTCGTATCGGAAGTTGAGGACCGAAGAAAGTTCCTTCCGGGCTCACCAAATCACCTGTAGGGGAATACAATACCCATGACGCTGATGCAAGATTCATTGTATAATGGTTAGTACCATCCGCAAAACCAAAATAAGCAGTCATTTTTCCATTTTAACACAACACTATATAAGAAGGCTTGCTTAAGGCACGTCTTACATTCACAACAATTTCACACTCCAAACTACACACAACACTTTATAAACAATATATACAAAATTATTATGCTATATGGACTAGGCATAGTACTTCTTGAGGTAAAGCTCATTTTCGAGCTCACCTAGTGATATCCCATCATAGTCTATAAGCTCATAAGATATTTTCTCTAAGACATGACTAACAATATAGGGTCCATGCCACATGGATTCTAGTTTTTCACCTCCCAACTTATCATGCTTCTGGTCATATGTCAAGACCAGGTCACCTTCCTTGAAGAGGCGAGGTTGAATGGATTTATCATACTAAAATTTAATTTGTCATTTATGTTCCTCATTAGCTAAGGTGGCATATTGACGGGTTTCATCTGGCTTGTTTAAATACAAGAACCTTTCTTCCCCTAAAGTTGTATTGGGTAGTAGTTCTACATCAAGTTTTAGAGAAGGAATTTCATATTCGATCGGGAGAGTAACTTCTATCCCATACACCAATTGGAATGGGGTGAATACAATAGGAGTTTTAACGATAGTCCGATAATCCCATAATGTGGAAAACAATTGTAGATTCCATTTGGATATCCTATTAAACTATAACCTTATGGGGAAGATATTCTGTGAAACTATAACCCTTTTGTCTCTAGATATTACAGTGAAATGGAAAATGGTGTAGGAAACCAACTTTGTGAAAATATGAGCATGGTAAGCAGTGTTGTGTCTCACTATTATGTTGAAAAAGGAAGCTAGGAAGGTGAAATACAATGTTTGGCATGGAAATGGATGTAGGTCAATTATTCTAATTTCCTAGGGTTAATTGGGAGTATTGAGGAATTGGGTGAGAAACATAACTCATGAATGCAAGATTACTAGGTCAGGGGTAGTGTTTTGTTGAGATATTTATGAGCATAACTACTTACAATCCGATGGATCGTTCCTCACATTCAGTAAGCTTCCGAATTCAAATGTTTTTAGATAAGTTAAATTGTCGGTAAACATGTTATTTTCAATAAAAAATTCATGATTGGAATCAAGTTAATTGATCCATGTCTTTTTTTATGGATGGAATGGGATTGATGAATTTTCCTTAATTATGTTGAATTCATGAGATGGCACACAATTATGAACTATGAATTGTATATTTACAACTTTTGAGTAGGATTTTGTAATTGTAGCTTCTACAAATTGGAAAAGGTATATTTATTTGGACAATCTGAAATGATGTCCTCGAATATAGCTCTGTATGAAAGTTTCTTAGGAAAATTGATAAGTTTAAACTATGTTTGGGAGCTGTTAAGTGCTAAAGGAAATACCATTTGGTTTTAATGGTTGTAACATGCCAATTATTGTCTAGTTATTGTACACTAAGTAAGGGAGGGTAGAATTCCTTTAACATTTTGAAGGTTGAATAGGTTAGGTTAGTGAATGCCATTTATATTTGAAAATTTGATGGTTATAAACTTCCATAGTTTTCTCTTTTGTTTAAACTTAATTGGAAATGCATTGGAGAGATATGTTTTGAACAATAACTATTACCATGTTCTTTGATTTTGAGAAAGTTATTGTTATGAATGCTTAAATTGGACAATAAAAAGTTTGCAGCTAAACCTCAAAGTTTATGTTGGTTTTTAAATATTTAAGTGTTAAAATGGTTTAATACTAGCTAGATTCTTTTCTTATAGGAAAGTATTTCTTGTTTGAGAAAGAGCTGTTACCGTGTCTATAGATTACAATTAATGGTTTGATTAATTGTAGCTTGTAATTGAGCCTAAATATGACAAAGTTTCATATCTAGCTAAATTAAGGAAATTTTCTAGGTTTCTAGACTAAATCAATGGCTCAGTTGTATTTCTTAAAGTGACTAAGTACTTAATATTTGAATCAGAAGAGTAGTCACTGAGATTCTAATTCCAATGTACAAATGTCGACTTAAGGTCGAAAGGGAAATCTTAGGCAAGTTTGTTGTTAAGTAACAAGTTAAATGTTGATGTGTTTACATGCCAAGGTGTTGATATTGGGATCGGTTTATTGTTGTCAATGTTCTATTGTAATTCAGTTTTGAGGTTTTGATGCTAATATGTCAAAGTCATAATCGACATGACTATTTTTTGAATCAATTTCACTTTTGTGTTGATTTCGGATGTCCAATGTCAAGGACCTCGAGTTTTGAGGTCAGAACATTAGTGTCATAGTAATATTTTTATTTTACTCACCTCATTGCGCTAAGAGGCACTCTATAGCCTAGTATGGAGGAGATCTTGTAACGTGATGTAACGTTAGTAACGTTTGTAACATGTCGACAAAAAATAATAGTGATAGTGAATATTATGGCAGAGATCTTGTAATGTGATGTAACGTTAGTAATGTTTGTAACATGTCGACAAAAAATAATAGTGATAGTCAATATAATGGGAGAGATCTTGTAATGTGATGTAATGTTTGTAACATGTTGGCAAAAAATAATAGTGATAATGGATATTATGGGAGAGATTTTGTAACACAAAATAAAAAAATAATAGTATCACTTTCGTAACATTATTTTTATTAATAAAAACAAATTTTCTAATAGGCCAAAATAAATGTCGGCCACAAAAACAATCTAATGTGGGGGACATGTTGTAATCTTCCTACCTAACAAAACAATAAAAAAGTAAAAATTTAATTATCCGTAAAAAAAATGTGGGTCAAGAAAAAAACACAAAATTGAATTATCTGCAAAAAAATGTTGCCCTTGCACATGGTTGTAAAACCATGTGCAGGTCATTCTAAACAACCCATGCTTTTATTGTACATGGTTTAGGAGGCTTTGCACATGGTTTTTAAACAATGTGCAAGGCCTCCTAAACAACCCATGGTTTTATTGTACATGATTTAGGAGGGCATTGCAAATGGTTTTAAGACCATGTGCAAGGCCTCCTAAACAACCCATGGTTGTAGGAGGGCCTTGCATATGGTTTTAAAACCATGTGTGGGGAAATGATGCAATGTTCGTTCCTAACAAAAATAAAAAAAAATAAAAAATATTATATGTGGGCCATAAATAATATTAAATATTAATAATAAAAATATTATATGTGGACCTTAAATAAAAAGATCTGTCTTTTGGTTTGAACCAAATCAATGGATACCTAAGAAGAGGTTTTCACCTTGAGAGATTTGATCCTCTTGGTGCTTGATAGAGCCTAGGATTTGGATCTACACTGGTATTCTAATGTCCGATGTTCAACATCGAAACATCAAAATTGTTTTGTTGGACATGATTAATCATGTTGGGTTTAATTAATTAACCATATTTTTAAATCTTAATGTAAATTATTTTAATAGATATAATCGCGCTTCCACATTTTGGAGAATGAAATAATAGTATTATCCACTTTAATTTTTGTTAGTAAAAAACATTAGTTGTGCATGTGCTACCTTGTTCAAAGATACATATTTTCACCCAATCCTCATAACGTCGGTTTGCGTTATGAATGTTTTAGGCAGTGGTTAGGCAAGGGTTCTGATACAAATTGGTATCATACCTTATGTAGTGTATGGTTAAATTACAGATTGGTATCAGAGCTTAAGTAGCATATGGGTGTGTTACATATTGGTATCAAAGCTATGTTTTTGACACTTGGCCTCTAGGAAATGTTTTTAATATTCAAAGAGTGGTAACTATTGATCCTTTCTAGTCTCAAGATAGTATTTCTCTATATGAAATGTTTCTATGTTGATAATATAAATTATATTATGCATATGAATATTGATGTTAACTAACAATCATGGCTGAATTTATGTTTTTCTAGTGACAACACAATTTTCAAACCATTGTATTTACATATTTTCAGTGTAGTAGGAAAACGATACTAAAAGGATGACAGAAGGGATTGCATTGTCCAACTTCAATGAAATTGGCATGGGTATTTAAAGAAATGAATATAATAGTCATTAGTTTGAAATGGGAACCATGGAAGTGCTCCAAACATTGATGGATATTCATATTTCGAATGGAAATATCCTTCAATGTGTGGAACAACAAAATCAAATTAATCAACAAATGTTGCGGAATATGATGAAATTACAAAATCAGATGCAACAAGTATTCTCCGTCATGAGAAATGAAGAATATGAACCAATGAATAGAGAATTTCCTTATAGATATAAGATTTCTAGTGATAAGGATTTAAGCAACAGGGAATTCCATTTCCAATATCATACATTTGAAATTCATCATGCCAATGAAGTACTTAAAATTTGGCATGATATTCATCCTAGAAGGAATTAGAAGAGAAAGAAAGATGGGAATGCATTAAAGGGTGAACTCAAGAAGATCAAACTCTCCACCTTTGATCGAGAAAAATATAGTGAAATTGCAAAGATTTGGATTCTATAAATGAAGAAATATTTGCATCTACATGATTATTCTGATGAGTATCAATTCTCATGGAAGAGGTTTCAAAGGTATTTCAAGCATGAATACATATCCTAGCAATATTATGATAAGAAAATGCAATAATTATTTGACCTTGGATTGGGGAAATGACAATGGAAGAATATGAGAAAATATTCATGGAGTTACTACATATGTTGAATTCATCGAGGATGAGAAGCTTAAGGTATAGATATTTCTCAGTGGATTACTAGTTCTCTATGAGGACAAAATTTCTTATGAAAAACCTTATACATTGAAAGAATGCATACAAAAGGATAAATGTATGTATGAGCAAGGTAAAAGTAGGAAGGATTTACATAAGAAATAGAAAATTAAACTGAAATATAAGCAACAATGGAGGCAACATGGATTTATATCTTTTGATGTTAATCATGATCTATAAAACTCTTTTAAACAACCAATTCTAAAAAATGAATCAAGGATGATTGGTCTGATGGACAAAAAAACCATTCAAAGTTATTTTTTGGAAATGTGGAGGTGACCATTACTTTAATAGGTGTCCAAAAAGGAAGAATAAAGATGATAACATGTATAATATGCAAGAATATTCTACATTAGGGGATATTGCAAGAATCATTCCTCGTATTTATGCATCGACCTTGGATAATTTCCAAGCAGACCACCAGTCTACAATGATTGAAATGGAAGGTAAACTAAATGATTTTCCCATTTCAATTTTGATTGATTCTATAGCTTATGATTATTATGTAAATACTAATCTCGTTTAAAGATGTAATTTATTGAGTAGTAAATTTCCTAAGAACACATCGTGCAATTAGCTATAGGATTCAGGAATGAGAAGGAAGATTACTTCAGTGATTAAAGACTACTATTTTAAAAAGAATGGGTTACATACAAAGTCCAATTTTGATGTTATTCCTCTGGCCTCGTATGACATTCTGATTGGAAGGGATTGGATGGAATCACATCATGTTATTCCTGATTGTCATAATAAAATCATTACATCCCAGGATGAGGATGGGAGTGAAATTGAAATTAAAGGAATTTCCAAGACGAATTTTGTAAGATAAATATCAGCCATACAGTTGAAATATTTCAGGAAGGGATGCCATTTGTATTTCACACATTAGGAGGAAATGAAAACTAAAAATTAATCAAGCCTAAACGAACATATAATATTTAATTATTTCAAGGATGTGTTCTAGGATATACTTGGGTTACAACAAAAGAGGGACATTGAATTTACAATTGACTTGGTTCCCGTACCCGTGCTAGAATCGAAGGATCCTTACATAATGGGAATCCCACAATTAAGGGAATTGCAAATACTACTGGAAGAGTTGTTAAAAAAGTGTCATATACGGCCCATTAGTTCACCTTGGGGACCTCTAACTCTTTTTATAAGAAAAAAAGACGGTATATTAATATTGTGTGTGGATTACAAGAAGTTTAATAAAACTACAATTAAGAACAAGTATTTGTTACCAAGGATTGATGATATTTGTTATCAATTAAGAGAAGAAAATATGTTTTCCAGTATTGATTTGATACCTCTGTATCACTAGGTGTGTATTAAAGATGAGGAAATCAACAAAACAACGTTTAGAACTAGGTATGGGAATTATGAGTATACAACCCTTCCCTTTGGACTAACAAATGCCCCAACTACATTCATGTGTTTGATGAATGGAGTGTTTAGGGAATACTTGGATAAATTATTTATAGTATTTTTGGGTGGTATTTTGGTAAATTCCAAAAATTAAGAAGAGCATGAATATCATCTCTAGATTACTTTGTAGTTCCTAAGGGAAAATCAACTTTAAGCCAAGATTAGAGAATGTTCATTCTATCACAAGAAACTATTGTACTTGGGTAACATCATCTATAAGAAAAGTGTAGTAGTAGACTCTACTAAAATAAAGGCTATACAAGATTGGCTTGCTCGTAAAAATGTGTTAGAGGTTAAATCATTTATGGGTCTGATTGGATATTATAGAAGGATTATAAAATATTTATCCCAAATTGCAAATCCTATTACATCCTTGCAGAAGAAGGGTGTGAAGTTTGAGTGGAATCAGAAGTGTGAATACAACTACAGATTCTTGAAAGAGCTACTCACGTCTACTCCAATATTAAAGATTTCATATACAAACAAATAATATGTGGTTTGTACTGATGCATTTCTAAAGGGACTCGATGGAGTTTTCATGTAAGATGGGCATGTAATTAGTTATGAATAATGAAAGTTGAAAGAAAATGAGAAGAACTATGATACTAATTACTTGGAGTTAGTTGTAATAGTTTATGCACTCCAAATGTGGAGATGTTATCTCATGGGAAACATGTTTGAATTAAAGAATTGTCATCACAACCTAAAATACTTGTTTGAGAAACCTCACGTGAATGATAGACATGATAGATGGATTGAATTCTTGAGTGATTTCAATTTTGAAATCAAATATAAAAGGAAAAGAGAACATACTTGTTGATACACTGAAGAAAAGAAGTCAAATAGCGTAGCTTTCATCCATCAACAATTGGAATTATGATTTAAAAATCATATTACAATAGGTGTTGAAAGAAGATGATCAATATTTGTAGGCTATAACAGCATTGCAATCATACAACATTTCGATAATTTTTTTCCAAATATGCATTATCTAAATATATAACTATTTAGTTTAATGGGAGAATTTATATACCAACTAAAGGTGAAATAAAGAGAATGATAATACAAGAGATGCATAGTGTACCTTATTTAGGTCATCCTAGTTATCAAAAGGATTTGAAAGAAATTAAGAAAGACTACTATTGGTTATTCATGAAGAAGGAGTGGATAGGTATATTTCTTAATGCTTAGAATGCAAAAGAGTAAAATTGGAACATATGCATCCTGCTGGGACCACTCCATCCATTGACTATACTAGAATGGAAGTGGGATGTAGTGAATATTGATTTCATCAAAAAATTACTAAGATTTATGAAGAAACATGACTCTATAATGGTGGTGGTTGAAAAATTCAGCCCATTTTATACATGTACAATCCAAATTTAAGGAAGCCAGGATTGGATAGATCTAAATGAAGGAAACTCCCAGGTTGCATGGTATTCCAAAATCAATTGTTTCAGAATAAGATCCAAATTTCACTTCAAACTTTTGAAAAAGGATTGTTCAGAGAATTTGGATCCAAACTCAACCTTGGTAAAACTTATCAATCATAGACGGATAGATAGATTAAGCAAGTGAATCAAGTCATTGAGGACATGCTCCAAATGTATGTAATGGACAATCCTAGTAATGGTTACCAGGAACCATTGAAGATGATTCCATTTGAAGCACATTATTGTAGGAAGTGTAATGTTATAGTAAAATGGGACAAATCTATGGATAGGATCATATTTGTACTAGAGATGCTTTAGGACATGGAACAACACCTAAACCAAATCAAACAAAACTTGAAGATAACACAAGATCAATATAAGAGCTATGCAGATAAAGCTAGAATGCATAGGGAATTTTGGGTTGGGGACAAAGTGTTCATAAAGGTTAGGGGCATAAAATGTTCATATAGGTTGGGAAGATGTAAAAAGTTGTCTACCATATTTTGTGTACCATTTGAGGTCCATAGTAGAATTGGACCAATGGCCTATGAAATAGCACTACCTCCTTCGGTTAAAGTACATAGTGTTTTGCATATTTCATTATCAAAAAGGTATATTTATTATTCTAATCATATACTTGATTGGTTTGTGTTATAGGTGGAACCCGAAGGGAAAATCCAACTTCATCCAATTGGAAAATTAGACATAATATTCAAGACACCCAAGAACATGGACATAGGATAGGTAAAATACCAATGAAATCCTTATTGTCCTGAGGAAGCAACTTGGGAAATAGAATACAAGATGTGGGAAGATAATCACCCTTCATTTTGAATACAGTATACATGTAAATAATTTTGAAAATTTTGTTGATGTATTTTGACAATGAATTGTTGAGGACGGTGTAGAATTTAAGGGGGAGGGGAATGTAACACCCATGGTTTGAAATCCATACTTTGATTAGGTAGAACTATAAGTAATCTATATCAATTCCTGAAAGGTTGAACATGTTTTGTTTCGCAACTACTAATATTAAATCCATAATTGAATTTAATGAGAGGGTACCCTGAATGGATCAGGGGACCCAGTATTTACCAGAGGTAGAAAGGGAGATTAGAAGTTTCTTAGGTAGGAAACCATGAAATGAACTTAATAAAACCTTAATTCCCTAAAATTATCTCATTTATCGATTTGAGGATAAATTTGTTTTTGTTAACTTAAACTTATCTTAAATAATAATAACGCTTTAGGTTTATTAAGTGTCATTGAGGGGATTCCAATGGGGGGGAAGATAAAGTGGTGAAGTTGTTAAGTTTTAAATGGAAGGTCTCGAGTTAAAATATTTCCAATACCATGGTTCAGGCCATGTGGTGTAGGGGTATAGTGGTAGCCCTCAGATTGGATCCTTGGACCCTGCATCACACGAGTAAAAACCCAGTCCCCACTTGTTGATTCCCCTAGTACAAAAAAAAAGTGTGATTGAGGGGCTGAGTAGTTGTTAATTAAAGAAATAAACATGGCTCATGGGAGAGACTGTGTGGGGAAATAGATTTACCATGCAAGAAAAATCATATTTTAATGTGGTGGGAGAGTTCGGTCCCATGGAGAAAGGGAACTGAGAGAAAATATCTAGATGATATCCATGAGAGTCGAAGAATAAACATGGAAATTTTGATTAGTGGAGTAAAACTGAAACAAAGATCTTAACATGTAAACCATACTAGAAAGAGGTTCTATAAAATTATATCCTTTTTATCTATGGATATTCTAGTGAAATGGAAAATGGTGTAGGAAAATAAATTAAATAAATTATGAGCATGGTGAATAGTGATGTGTCTTGTTCTCGTCCTGACAGAAGAAAACTAGGATGGTGAAATACACTATTTGGCATGGAATTCGATGTAGCCCAATTATCCATATTGAAAAGTGTTATGTGGGAGTATTGAGGAATTGGATGAGTATTGAGGACATGCGTATCAACTCGGGGATAGCATTTTGTTGACAAATCTCTGAGAAAAAAATGCTTATGGTTGTGTAGAGTGTTCCTCACACATAGACAGTTTCTCGATTCAATTGTTTTTTAGTTAAGTTAAATTGCTATTAAACATGTTGTTATTTTCAATGATAAATTCATGATTGAAATCAAGCTAATTCTTCTTTGTATTATTTTTTTATGGATGGAATGGGATTGATGAAATTTCCTTAATTCTGTTGAATTCATGAGATGATACAAAATTATGAATTGCAGAGGATTATGACTATGAATTGTATATTTCTAAATTATTTGAGTAGGAGTTTGCAATTGTATCTACAAACTAGAAAAGGTATTTTTCTTATGACTTATATTGTTTGAACAATCTGAAATGTTGTCCTTGAATGTAGATCTATATGAAATTTTCTTAGGACAATTGATCAGTTCATGCTCTGTTTGGGAGTTGTTAAGTGATAAAGGCAATTCCATTTGGGTTTAATGGTTGTAACATGGCAATCATTAACCAGTTCTTATAGACAAATTAAGGGATGGATAATGCCTTTAAATTTCTGAATGTTGAATAAGTTAGGTTGGTGAATTCCATTTTTATTTGAAAAATTGATGGTTATAAACTTCTATATTTTTTCCTTGTGTTTAAACTTAATTGGGAATGCATTAGAGAGTTATGTTTTGAATAATAAATTTTAGAATGTTCTCTATTTTTAGTCAAGGATCGATTTATCATTATGAATGTTTTATTTTAAGTTAGTGCCAAGGTGTTGATGTCAACGTGCCGAAATCAAAATCAACATGACAATTTTTGGAATGAGTTTCAATTTCATGTTGATCTCCAATGTTCAAATATGAGGAACCAGAGTTCCAAGCTTAGGACATCAGTGTTCGATTGATATTTCTAATTTACTCACCTTGTATTTTGATGTCCGATGTCCGACATCGAAAGTTTGGAATGGATTTATAGGACATGATTAATCATGTCGAGTTTAATTATTTAAACTTTTTTTACTCTTAAAGTAAATTATTTAATATATATAATCATGCTTCCTAATTTTCGAGAGAGAAATAATAATGTTTTTTTATTTTAACTAAAGCTAATGAAAAAATTTAGTTCTGCATATGCTACTTTGTTCAAAGATACATATTTTTACCTGATCCTCATAATGTTGGTTTTTGTTACAAATGTTCTAGGGCATGGTCAAGTAAGGGGTCTGATATAGACTGGTGTCAGAGATTATGTAGTGTATAGGTTGTTAGTTTTTCAACATTAAGTTAGCATTATTAGGATATTTAACTGAGAGAATAACAAGTACAGTAATCAAACACAAGAGACAATGAACACAGTGTTTTTCCTTAGGGAAACCATAAATGGAGAAAACCCCACAAATTCCTCAAAGATAGAATCAACACCAAAACAGTAAAAGCCCAAAACAGTAAGTGACCTCCTGACAACATTAATCTTCTTCTTGTCTAGCCCCAGTGTCTTCTCCTTCCTCAACTATGCACTACACTTGAGTGTGTATGAGTTGTATGATAAATAGAGACTCCAGTTATCTATTTATACTAATCCCGACATGACTAAAACCCTACTAGGGCTGACCTCTACCAGGAGAGTATAATAACCCTAGTGCCCCGAAACTACGAGGACTTTAACCCTTAGACAATTGGAGGGTTACCCACTATGACTTGACATGACTTGTTTACATTATAGATCCTCCCGATCGGAACATCGGGGCATGACAACATGAATCAATTACATAATAGATACATACCATAATAAACATTGGGTTACAATACAAAAGATACATAGATGAATACATTTCAAAGTTACAAATACATCAACACTCCCTCTTAACTAGGAAGGTATTCTTTCGACACAATTTTCAGTAATGGTCTTCTTCTCTATATTAGCTAGATCATCTCATCATCTGCATCTCAAGTCTTCTAAGTCTTCAAGTCATCTTCATCTTCAAATCTGGATCATCTCTTGATCTGGATCATCATGGGACATCATCACTGGATCTAGATCATCACTCGATCTGGATCATCATCACTGGATCTGGATCATCACTCAATCTGGATCATTATCACTAGATCTGGATCATTACTCGATCTGGATCATCACTAGGCATCATCACTGGATCTGGATCATCACTCGATCTAGATCATTACTACTGGATCATCATCACTGGATCTGGATCATCATCAATGGATTTGGATCATCACTGGATCTGGATCATCATCACTTGATCTGGATCATCACTCGATTTGGATGATCATCACTGGATCTAGATCATCACTCGATTTGGATCAATACGGGTGCTATCTCATGATTCTTCTCGTCACAGGAAGTTCTACAGAGCCAACCCTTTTTCATGCTTGTTGTAGGCCTATCCTCCATGTAGGTCTTCTTCAGCACTTATATCTGACCTACTCATTAGAATGGCCCGCCCAGCACTTACATATGACCTACTCGTCAGAAAGGCATGCCCAACACTCACATTTGATCATGTAGGAACCAATCCTATAATCATATCAGAAAGGCCCAACACTCAGATTCACCAGCATGATAGGACACACCTACTATCATCTGTGAAAAGGCTCTGCACTCACATCCACCAGCATGGTAGGACACACCTACTACCATCTATGGAAAGGAACTGCACTCACATCCACTAGCATGGTAGGAAACACCTACTACCATCTGTGGAAAGGCACTACACTTACAATCACCAGCATGATAAGACACACCTACTATCATTTGTGAAAAGGCACAATACTCACATCCATCCAGGAGGGAACACATCCTTCTCACAATGATGGAAGGGCTTGCACTCATATCTGATCATGAGGGAACACATCCTAGCAATTATATCAGAATGCCCCCAGTCCTCGACTGAGATACCTAGTAACTGACTAGGTGCCTCCATTCTCTTGTAGAATGGCAGTTGCCCTTACATCTGACCTACTCGTCGGAATGGCCAGCATCCACATCTGACATGGAAGGAACTTAATCCTTTAGCTATGACAGAATGGCTCAGCCCTTACATTTGATCAAGTGGGAACACATCCCTCTATCACATCAGAATGGCCATGCAATCATATCTGATCATATGAGAACACATCTCATAGTAATATCAGAACGACCCTCAGCCTTAGACTGAGTTTTCCTGGTAACTGACCAAGCACCTCCATTCCAAGAATGGCAAAAGCCCTTATATCTATTCATGTAGGAACCAATCCTACAGTCATATCATAATGGCTTATCACTCATATCTGACATGGAAGGAACCAATCCTCTCACCATGACAAAATGGCTCAGCCCTTACATCTGACCATGGAAGGAACCAATCCTCTCACCATGTTAGAATGGCTATGGGTCTTGTCACTTTCTCTTGGAGGAAACCTTGATCTAGAGAGCACCAAGCTTCTCCCTGAAGTACTCAAACTTCATCCTAGCCAATGGCTTCATCAATACATCAGCTATCTATTCCTCCGTCGCAACATACTGGAGCTTCACTGCTCCCCTCTGCACCATATCCCTGATATAGTGATACTTGATCTCTATATGCTTTGACTTCTCATGGAACACTGGATTCTATGACAACTTCATGCAACTCTGGTTGTCACAATGTATACAAGTAGCATCTAACTGGAGATCAAATATATCAGACAGTAGCTTCCGTAGCCATACTGGTTGAACAAGATACGTCATACTCTACTTCATCTATACTCAATGCCACATATGATTGCTTCCTGCTAAACCAAGAGATCACACCTGATCCCATACTGAAGCAACACCTTGAAGTGCTCTTCCTATCGATGGCACTGCCTTCCCAATCTGAATCAACATAACCCTCTAGGTTAATCTTCCGATTTGTATCATGCTTGAGCCCATAATCAACTATACCCTTTAGGTACCTCAGAATATGCTTTGCAACAATCAAGTGAACATGTCTCAGATATGTCAGGAACTGGTTCAAGGTGTTCACAGCAAAGCAAGTATCTGGTCTCGTGTTCGTCAGGTACATCAAGGACCCAATCATCTAACGATAAATCATAGCATCAACCGAATCTGATGAAGAATCACTCAATAGCTTCAAGTTCAATTCCATAGGTGTGGTCATGGTTTTGTAGTCCATCATCCCAAACTTCTTCAGGATCTCTACTGCATACTTCCCTTGTCCAAGGAAGATTCCATCTTTACTCTGCCACACCTCCATACCTAAAAAGTAATGCATCATCCCCAAGTCCTTCATTTCAAACTCAACAGCAAGATTTCTCTTCGTATCAACAATCAACCCATTTGTACCTTCACAAATAGATCATCTACATACAGTAGAAGCATCACTGGGTTTCCATATTCAACCTTGTAGTACAGGTTGGAATCTCCTTTACTTTTGGTAAAGCCGAAACTAGATAGAAAGCTGTCAATTCTTCCATACCAGGTCCTGGGTGCCTGTTTAAAACCGTACAGGGATTTATTCAATCTGCATACATGAGACTCCCTGTCATGTGTCTCAAAACCGAGTGGTTGTTCTACATATACTTCCTCTTCCACTACACCATTCAAGAAAATAGTCTTGACATCCATCTGGTGTATCTTCCATTTCATCACTGCAGCCAGAGCAAGTACTGATCTAATGGAAGTGTATCTGGCTACAGGTGTGAAGGTTTCTTAATAATCTATTCCTTCTTTCTGAGAGAAACCCCGAGCCACAAATCTTGCTTTATATTTTTCAATTCTATCATCTGCAGCATGCTTGATCTTGTAGATCCATTTGGAAGTTACAAATGACTTCCCTTCTGGTCTTGGGACAATATCCCAAACATCATTCTTCATGATTAATTGGTATTCTTCGATCATAGCATCCTTCCATTCTTTCTGTTCTGCTGCTTCTTCATAACTAGAAGGTTCTTTATCAATGAAATCACATAGTAAAGCTACATACCCGGAGAAGGATTTGATCCTCTTTCTTTCTCTCTGATTTTCTTCTGGAGGCCCATATCTTTTCACACCTTGGATAATTTCACGTACCCAAGTAGGTTTCCTCTTATGAGGATTCTTCTCCAGAGGTGGATCTACAGGTCTTTGTGGTTCTTCAAAATCTCGATCTTCTTCTTGAGTTTCTTCTTTCATGGTTATATCATGAATTCTAGGTGCTTCTGCTTCTTCAGGTTCTTCAGCAGGTCTTTTTCTGGATTTGTTCTAAGATGTGTCTTCATCAAATGTCACATCCCTGCTGATGTCAATCTTCTTGTATCCTGGGAAATATATTCTGTAAGCCTTCGATCTTTTAGAGTATCCCACAAATATACCCTTCTTTCCTGAAGGATCTAATTTAGTCCTCTTCTCTTTTGGAATGTGTATGTACACTGGACAACCAAATATTCTGAGATGGCTAACTTCTAGTTTCTTGTCAGAGAAGACTTCTTCAGGAGTCTTGTTCTCGAGTACTCTATGGGGAGTACGGTTGTGTACATACACCGTTGTTTTGGAAGCGTTCACCCAAAGATGCATAGGAAGATCTTGATCATGAAGCATGGCTCTTGTAGCTTCCAAGATAGTTCTATTCTTCCATTATGAAATCCCATTCTGTTGTGGATGATAAGGAGTGGACAAATCGCTCTTAATCCCTGATTCTTTATGTTAGTTTTTCAACATTAAGCTAGCATTATGTTAGGATCTTTACTGAGAGAATAACAAGTACAGCAATCAAACACAAGAGACAATGAACACAGTGTTTTTGATCAGGGAAACCATAAATGGAGAAAACCCCATAACTTCCTCAGAGATAGAATCAATACAAGATGTAAAACCCCAAAACAGTAAGATGCACTCCCGATAGCAGTAATCTTCTTCTTGTCTAGCCCCAGTGTCTTCTCCTTCCTCAACTATGCGCTACACTTGAGTGTGTGAGTGATGTGTGCTAAATAGAGATCCCAACTCTCTATTTATACTAATCCTAACATGACTAAAACCCTACTAGGGCCAACCTCTACTAGGAGAGTCTAATAACCCTAGTGCTTCGGAACTGCAGGGACTTTAACCCTTACACAATTGGAAGGTTACCCACTATGACTTGACATGACTTGTTTACATTATTGATCCTCTCGATCGGAACATCGGGGCATGACAACATGAATCAAATACATAATAGATACATCCCAAAATAAACATTGGGTTACAATACATAAGATACATAGATGAATACATTTCGAAGTTACAAATGCATCAACACTCCCTCTTAACTAGGAAGGTATTCTTTCAACACAATTTTCAAAACTAGTCTTCTTCTCTGTATTGACTGAATCATCTTGTCATCTACATCTCGAGTATTCTGAGTCTTTAAGTCATATTCGTCTTCAAGTCAACTTCATTCTTCGAATCTGAATCATCTCTCAATCTGGATCATCGTGGGACATCATCACTGGATCTGGATCATCTCTTGATTTGGATCAGCATCACTAGATCTAGATCATCACTAGATCTGGATCATCATCACTGGATATCGATCATCACTCAATCTAGATCATCATCACTGGACTGGATCTGGATCATCACTTGATCTGGATCTGGATCTGGACAATCTCTTGATCTGGATCATCACTCGATCTGGATCTCTTGGAGTCATCATAACTTGATCTGGATCATAGCTTGATCTGGATCTCACCTGGTCATCATCATGTGTGTGCTATCTCATCATAGGAAGTTCTACAAATATATCCTTATTTCATGCTGGGTGTATGCCTACCTCCTCGTAGGTATTTGGTATCCCTTACATCCGACCTACTCGTCAGAATGGCCAGCACTCACATCTGACCTGCTCGTCAGAAAGGCGGTAACCCTTACATCTGACCTACTTGTTAGAATGGCTAGCACTCACATCTGACCTACTCATCAGAAAGGTTGTAGCCCTTCTATCTGATCTACTTATCAGAATGGCCAGCACTCACATCTAACTTGCTCGTCAGAAAGGAGGTAGCCCTTACATCTAACCTACTCATCAGAATGGCCAACACTCACATCTGACCTACTCATCAGAAAGGCAGTAGCCCTTATATCTGATCATATAGGACCTAATCCTACAGTCACATCAAAATGGAAAGCACTCACATCTGACCTACTTGTCAGAAAGGCGGTAGCCCTTACATCTATGTAGGAGCTCATCCTATGTCAGAATGGCCATCACTCACATCTTACCTACTCGTCAAAATGGTGATAGCCCTTACATCTTTCTTACTCAACAGAATGGCCAACACTCACATCTGACATGGGAGGAACCAAATCCATTAGCCATGAACAGAATGGCTCTGCCCTTACATATGACCTGCTCGTCAGAATGGCAGTAGCCCTTACATCTGTCCTACTCTATAGAATGGCCATCACTCACATCTAACATGGGAGGAACCAAAAAATTTAGCCATGAACAGAATGGCTTTGCCCTTACATCTGACCTACTCGTCAGAATGGCGGTAGCCCTTACATCTGTCCTACTCGACAGAATGGCCAACACTCACATCTGACATGGAAGGAACTGAGTCCTCTCACCATGACAAAATGGCTCACCCCTTATATCTGACTTGCTTGTTAGAATGGATTTGGGACTCATCACTTTCCCTTGGAGGAAACCTCGATCTGGAGAACACCAAGCTTCTCCCTAAAGTACTCGAACTTCACTCTAGCTAATGGCTTTGTCAACACATCAACTATCTGTTCCTCCATTGTAACATACTGGAGTTTCATTTCTCCTCTCTGTACCATATCCTTGAAATAGTGATACTTGATCTCGATATGCTTCGACTTGTCATGGAACACTGGATTCTATGACAACTTTATGCAACTCTGGTTGTCACAGTGTATACAAGTAGCATCCATCTAGAGATCAAATAAATCAGACAATAGCTTCCTCGGCCATACTGTCTCACAACTAGCTTAATAAGCTACGAGATACTCTGCTTCAGCTGTACTCAGTGCCACATAGGATTGCTTCCTGCTAAACCAAGAGATCACAACTGATCCCATACTGAAGGAACACCCTGAAGTGCTCTTCCTATCGATGGCACTTCCTGCCCAATATGAATCAACATAACCCTCCAGGTTAATCTTTTGATTCACATCATACTTGAGCCCATAATCAACTGTACCCCTCAAGTTCCTCAGAATATGCTTTGCAACAATCAAGTGAACATTTCTCGGATCTGTCAAGAACTAGCTCAAGGTGTTCACAGCAAAGAAAATGTCTGGTCTTGTGTTCATCAGGTACATCAATGACCCAATCATCTGACGATACATCATATCATCAACCGTCTCTGAAGAAGCATCATTCAATGGCTTCAGGTCTGATGCCATAGGTGTGGCCATAATCTTGCAGTCCATCATCCCAAACCTCTTCAGGATCTCTACTGCATACTTCCCTTTTCCAAGGAAGATTCCATCCGCACTCTGCCACACCTCCATACCTAGAAAGTAATGCATCATACCCAAGTCCTTCATCTCGAACTCGACAGCAAGCTTTCTCTTTGTATCAGTAATCAACCCATCCATACCTGTCACAAACATAACATCTACATATAGTAGAAGCATCACTAGGTTGCCATCTTCAACCTTATAGTAAAGGTTGGAATCTGCTTTACTCTTGGTAAATCCCAAACTGGATAGAAATCTATCAATTCTACCATACCATGTCCTGGGTGCCTATTTCAAACCATATAGGGCTTTCTCCCTATCATGTGTCTCAAAACCAAGTGGTTGTTCTACATACACTTCCTCTTCCACTACACCATTCAAGAAAGAAGTCTTGACATCTATTTGGTGTATCTTCCATTTCATCACTGCAGCCAGAGCAAGTACTGATCTGATGGAAGTGTATCTTGCTATAGGTGCAAAGGTCTCTTCATAGTCTATTCCCTCTTTCTAAAATACACCTCGAGCTAGAAATCTTGCCTTATACTTTTCAATGCTACCATCTGCAGTATGTTTGATCTTGTAGATCCATTTGGAAGTTACAACTGACTTCCTGTGTGGTCTTGGGACAACATCCCAAACATCATTCTTCATGATCGATTGGTACTCTTCAATCATAGAATCCTTCCATTCTTTCCATTATGCCGCTTCTTCATAACTGGAAGGTTCTTTATCAATGAAATCACATAGTAAAGCTACATACCCGGAACAGGATCTGGTCCTCTTTCTTTCTCTGTGATTCTCTTCTGGAGCCCCATATCTTTCTGCACCTTGGATAAGTTCTCGTACCCAAGAAGGTTTCCTCTTATGAGGATTCTTCTCCAGAGGTGGATCTACAGGTCTTTTTGGTTCTTCAAATTATCAATCTTCTTCTCGAGTTTCTTCATTCATGGTTGTATCATGAATTCTGGGTGCTTCTACTTCTTCAGGTTCTTCAGCAAGTCTCTTTCTGGATTTTTTGTAATTTGTGTCTTCATCAAATGTCACATCCCTGCTGATGTCAATCTTTTTATATCCTGGGAAATATATTCTGTAATCCTTCGAGCTTTTTATAGTATCCCACAAATATACCCTTCTTTCCTGAAGGATCTAATTTAGTCCTCTTCTCTTTTGGAATGTGGATGTACACAGGACAGTCGAATATTCTGAGATGGCTGACTTCTGGTTTCTTGCCGGAGAAGACTTCTTCAGGAGTCTTGTTCTCGAGTACTCTATGTGGAGTATAGTTCTATACATACATTGCTGTTCTGGAAGCTTCTGCCCAAATATGCATAGGAAGGTCTTGATCATGAAGCATTGCTTTTGCAGCTTCCATGATTGTTCTGTTCTTCCGTTCAACAACCCCATTATGTTGTGGATTATAAGGAGTGGACAACTCCCTCTTAATCCCTGATTCTTTGCATAGCTCTTTGAATTCATTTGAAGTGAATTATCTGCCATTATCTGATTGAATGGTCTTGATCTTCTTTTCAGTATGGTTTTCGATCAAGGCTTTGAATTCTTTGAACTTACTGAATACTTCGTCTTTGTTCTTCATGAAGTAAACACATGTCTTCCTAGAAAAGTCATCAATAAAAGAAACATAATATGCATACCCACTTAGAGAGTTTGATGACATAGGACTGCATACATCGGAGTGGATGATTTCCAAGATTCCTTTTGCTTTGCTTTCATTGCTGGGAAATGTCTTTTTTGTATTCTTTCCTTTCACACATCCTTTGCATATCCCATCATGTTTTTCTTGAATTTCTGGAAAACCTTCGACAGCTTTGCTTGCAAT
This sequence comes from Pseudotsuga menziesii, assembly GCA_001517045.1. Lineage (NCBI taxonomy): Eukaryota > Viridiplantae > Streptophyta > Pinopsida > Pinales > Pinaceae > Pseudotsuga > Pseudotsuga menziesii. Next base: position 24,353 of record LPNX010103218.1, on the reverse strand, counting down.
AGGTAGTGCTCTGTAATGCACATGTGCAAGCCTTCTATGCCAAAGTTCACTTGGCTCTACTGTGTCATGGACCAAGGCTTGTTCTTGATGGCCCTTCAATTTGTATAATCCTCCTTCTTGTTCTCCAATTACTATCACATCATCGATAGTCTTTCCTTTTGGCCACATGATGACTTGACCATCTATGAATGCAACCTGCATTCCTTTTGCATCTAATGCTGATATGGAGAGAAGGTTCTTCTTGAGTCCTGGCACAAACAATACTTCTTTCATTGTTAGGGATTTTCTAGATTCTAACTTATATGAAGATTCCCCACTACCTTTTATTGGATATTGGTAGTCATCTCCTAGCTTTACCTTGTGAGGTGATTCATGCTCTAATAGTCTCACAAAGGATTCCTTGAATCCAGTCATATGTTTGGAAGCCCTACTGTCTATAAGCCAATAATCACTACCATGAGTAATGTTACCTCTGAGAGATGATATCAGAACATATTCATCCTTGCTTGAATAATCTTCACTTTCATATCTGGATCTCTTTCTGGATGGTTCATCATCCTCTGCAGCATGAGCATGATGTCTTCTTTTGTTGCTCTTCTTTACTATCTTCTGTTTGTTAGGACAATTCCTTGCATAGTGTCCTACTTCATCACAACTATAGCATATGATCCTATATACATCTCTTCTAGTATTATCTTTGTGAAAGTTCTTACCTCTGGAACCATGAGATATTCTCTTGCTTGACTTGGAGTGAGACCTGGAGTGTACCGTAAGAGCTTGGTCTTCACTTGCCATCTTCTCTTCTCGAGCTGCTATCTGAGCTTCTTCTTGAGAGTACTCTTCCCATAGTCTGCTGAATTTGACTAACTTCTTCCTAGCACAGATTCCTTGGATGAAAGAATCCCATGACCTAGGAAGGCCATTCAATGTAGTCATTACAATCTCTACATTTTCCACTTCTTCATCAACTAATTCTAGTTGCTCTTTGATCTAAGAAACTCTTGTGAAGGAAGACTGGATTGTTTCTGCATTCTGAATCTTCACATTCTTCAGTTGGTTTCTCAGGGTCATCTTCCTATTGATGTTCTTCCCTTCAAACAATTTGGTTAGGGCATCAAACATAGCTTTAGGTGTCTTGAGAGAGGACACCTATGGGATAAGGTGATCCTTGATAGAATCAGCAATGATCCTCTTTTCCATAACCATCTTCTTCTTATGTAAGGCCTTTGCCTCATCTCCCTCTGGAACTGGAACCTCCTCATGGATGTAGGAGTCTAATTCATTTTCTTCCAGGACCAAGGAGATCCTATACTTCCAGGATTGGAAGTTATCAGCTCCCTCAAGATTTTCATCAAGCTTGGTATGATGAGACATCTTAATTGAGAACCTCAAATGGAAATACAAAATATTTTAGATCTTACCAGGTTCAAGATGTCGGATCTGAAACTTGAGCTAAAATCCTGTAGAGCTGGTTCAAGAGAAAATTAGGGTTTTTCTTTTCCAGACTTCTGTCTACTCAAATTCCTTGAAATTTGTCCCTAAATTCGATTTTGGGGAAGAGATCAATCCAGGCCTGGGCTCACTGAAAAATTCCTCTTCTATGAAAATCCCTAATTTCTGACAGCAGTGACAGGTCCAAAACTGAAAAACCTTAGAATTGGATTCTGCTTCGACAGAAATATGCACCCTAAGGAGGAGAGTTTTTCCACCTTACTTTTTCTGAAAATATATGGAGGAAGATCCACAAACTAGGAAGCCCTAGTTCCCATAGCTGCACAGTGTCTTCTTCTCAGGTTAGCTCTGATTCCATGTTAGTTTTTCAACATTAAGCTAGCATTATGTTAGGATCTTTATTGAGAGAATAACAAGTACATCAATCAAACACAAGAGACAATGAACACAATGTTTTTTATTAGGGAAACCATAAATGGAGAAAACCCTGCAACTTCCTCAGAGATAGAATCAGCACAAGATGTAAAACACCAAAACAGTAAGATGCACTCCCGACAGCAGTAATATTCTTCTTGTCTAGCCCTAGTGTCTTCTCCTTCCTCAACTATGCACTACACTTGAGTGTGTGAGTGATGTGTGCTAAATAGAGATCCCAACTCTCTATTTATACTAATCCCGACATGTCTAAAACCCTACTAGGGCCAACCTCTACTAGGAGAGTCTAATAACCCTAGTGCCCCAGAATTGCAGGGACTTTAACCCTTACACAATCGGAGGGTTACCCACTATGACTTGACATGACTTGTTTACATTATTGATCCTCCCGATCGGAACATCGGGGCATGACAACATGACTCAAATACATAATAGATACATCTTGGAATAAACATTGGGTTACAATACATAAGATACATAGATGAATACATTCTGAAGTTACAAATACATCAACACTTTACATAGCTCTTTGAATTCATTCGAAGTGAATTCTCCGCCATTATCTGATAAAAAATTCTTGATCTTCTTTTCAGTGTGGTTCTCGATCAAGGCTTTGAATTCCTTGAATTTGCTGAATACTTCGTCTTTGTTTTTCATGAAGTAAATCCATGTCTTCCTAGAAAAATCATCAATAAAAGAAACATAATATGCATACCCGCTTAGTGAGTTTGATGACATAGGACTTCATACATCGGAGTGGATGATTTCTAGGATTCCTTTGGCTTTGCTTTCACTGCTAGGAAATTTATTCTTTGTATTCTTTCCTTTCGCACATCCTTTGTAGACCCCATCATGTTTTGCTTGGAATTTTGGAAGACCTTCAACAACTTTTCTTGCAATAGGTAGTGCTCTGTAATGCACATGTGCAAGCCTTCTATGCTGAAGCTCATTTGGCTCTACTGTGTCATGGACCAAGGCTGGTTTTGGATGTCCCTTCAGCTTGTACAAACCTCCTTCTTGTTCTCCAATCACCATTGCATCATCGATAGTCTTTCCTCTTGGCCACATGATGACTTGACCATCTATGAATGCAACCCTCTTTCCTTTTGCATCCAATGCTGATATGGAGAGAAGATTCTTCTTGAGTCCTGGCACAGACAATACTTCTTTCATTGTTAGAGACTTACCAAAGTCTAGTTTATATGAATATTCCCCACTACCTTTTATTGGATATTGGTAGTCATCTCCTAGCTTCACCTTGTGAGGTGATTCATGTTCTAACAGTCTCACAAAGGATTCCTTGAATCTAGTCATATGTTTGGAAGCCCCATTGTCTGTAAGACAATCATCACTTCCATGAGTAATGTTACCTGTGAGAGCGGAAATCAAAACATATTCATCCTCGCTTGAAGAATCTTCACTTTCATATTTGGATCTCTTCTTAGATGGTTCATCATCCTCTGTAGCATGAGCATGACGTCTTATTTTGTTCCCCTTCTTCTTATGAGAGTGAACCCTATTCTTAGGACAGTCCTTTACATAGTGTCCTTTTTCATCACATGTATAACATCTTATTTTAGATAGGTCCTTTCTAATGTTATCTCTATGATGAGGATCCTTACCTTTGGAGTAATGAGATTTTCTTCTGCCTTTCTTGGAGTGAACTATGAGAGCTTGATCTTCACTTCCCATATTCTCTTCTTGAGCTGCTATCCATTCTTCTTCTTGAGAACATTCTTCCCATAGTCTTCTGAATTTGACTAACTTCTTTTTGGCATAGATTCCTTGGATGAATGAATCCCATGACCTAGGAAGGCCATTCAAAGTTGTCATCACAATATATGCATTCTCCACTTCTTCATCTACAGCTTCTAATTGTTCCTTGATATGAGAAACCCTTGTGAAGTAAGACTGGATAGTCTCTGCATTCTGAATCTTCACATTCTTCAGTTGATTCCTCAAAGTCATCTTTTGGTTTATGTTCTTCCCTTCAAATAATTTGGTTAGGGCATCAAACATAGCTTTAGGTGTCTTGAGAGAGGACACCTATGGGTTAAGGTGATACTTGATAGAATCATCAATGATCCTCTTTGCCATAACCATATTCTTCTTATGTAAGGCCTTTGCCTCATCTCCCTCTGGAACTGGAACCTCCTCATGAATGTAGGAGTCTAATTCATTTTCTTCCAGGACCAAGGAGATCCTATACTTCCAGGCTCAGAAGTTATCAGCTCCCTCAATATTTTCATCAAGCTTGGTATTATGAGACATCTTAAATGAGAACCTCAAATGGAAATACAAAATATCTTAGATCTTACCAGGTCAAGATGTAGGATCTGAAACTTGAGCTGAAATTTTGCAAAGATGGTTTAGAAGCAGATTAGGGTTTTTCTTTTTCGGATTTTTGTCCAACCAAATGCCTTGAAATTTATCCCTAACTTCAATTTTGGGGAGGAGATCAATCTAGGTCTGGGCTCACTAAAAAATTCCTCTTTTGTGAAAATCCCTAATTTCCAGCAGCAGTGTCGGGTCCAAAACTGAAAAACCTCAGAATTGGATTCTGCTTCGATAGAAATATGCGCCCTAAGGAGGAGAGTTATTCCACCTTACTTTTGCTGAAAATATATGGAGAAATATCCACAAACTAGGAAGCCCTAGTTCCCGCAGCTGCACAGTGTCTTCTTCTCAGGTTAGCTCTGATACCATGTTAGTTTCTGAACATTAAGCTAGCATTATTAGGATCTTTAACTGAGAGAATAACAAGTACAACAATCAAACACAAGAGACAATGAAAACAGTTTTTTTCCTTGGGGAAACCATAAATGGAGAAAACCTCGCAACTTCCTCAGAGATAGAATCAACACCAAAATAGTAAGTGACCTTTCAACAGCAGTAATCTTCTTCTTGTCTAGCCCTAGTGTCTTCTCCTTCCTCAACTATGTGATACACTTGAGTGTGTATGAGTTGTATGATAAATAGAGACTCCAGTTCTCTATTTATACCAATCCTGACATGAATAAAACCCTACTAGGGCCGACCTCTACTAGGAGAGTCTAATAACCCTAGTGCCCCGGAACTGTAGGGACTTTAACCCTTAGACAATCGAAGGGTTACACACTATGACTTGACATGACTTGTTTACATTATAGATCCTCCCAATCGAAACATCGGGGCATGACAACATGACTCGATTACATAATAGATACATCCCGGAATAAACATCGGGTTACAATACATAAGATTCATAGATGAATACATTCCGAAGTTACAAATACATCAACATAGGTATGTTACATATTGGTTCTAGATCTTAAGTAGTGTATGGATACATTACAGTACTGACCATTGTGTGAATCACTAGCCACCATGTTGTCAGATGGAGGCTCACTAGAAGGCATGGATAGAAGGGTTCCTAGACACCAACAACAATCAATAATTAAACACATGTACATGTATACAATAATTTTTACTTCTATATGTACCTCAATTAAAACAATAATATATGTAAAAATTCATTCATGAGTCTTCTCATGACATGGGGAGGGTTCTGCAACAACAGATCGTTCTGAACTTCATAGCTGGTGGATGGAAGAACCCTACTCTAGAGAACGATCAATATGTAACAATGAATAAAATTCATATATGTCATCCTTTGAAAAAAATAATGTCTTGATGTTCTCATCAACCTCATGATTTCATAATGATGGTGACAACTATGATGAGGATTATGAATCAAACAATTAGGAAGGTATCACTACATGATAATCATGTCATGATGATATATCTTATGTAATTCAATACTTTAGTTTGTCAAACACCTTTTTGTGGAATTCCCATTTTGATGTATAGTTTGGAAAAAGGTGATTTTTTATCTTTAGATTACAATGGACTGTTCTCAATTCTCTGTTGGGTGTTCTTTTAAATACTTACCGAAAAAATGGATACATCAATTCCATCAATTATATATTGAGTGTTCATTTGAAGAATTACTAAAAATATATATTTAAATATTTTTGTCAACATATACAACTTACAAGTGACTAGTTTCAAACCCTTGGATTTATATAAATATTTTCATAGGATCGATGGAGCACAAATACACACGTAGAGCTTCTAAATTTGTGGGGATCACTTTAATTTGTTTATATAAGGAACTTTTCATCTCTTTAGGTTTTTGGAAAATTCAAAACAATTGTCAATTAGGAATTGAGAAAAAATTCTCTACAACTGGTTGTTTTAGAGTAGTGGTTTTGATCACTAGGGAAGGATAAGACTAGTGGATATCAACATATTTTAGGCCCAATGAAACCTATGTCATAGGAACTAAAAAATGTTTATATGCATCTAAGGTCAAGATCAATTTGTTGAACTATTACAAATTACCTCTTAAAATGATCCTTGGCCTTAGAATAGGGATAAGGAAAGAATCAAGAGGAAATAACACTAGGTATAAGTCTTACGGCCATAAACATGATCAATGGAAGAAACCTAGATGAATAAGATATCGTTGACCACCACTTAGGACCTCTTAAGTGTATCCTTAGTGTAAGAGTGGCTATGTCTTAGTGCCATAAGGAGGCTGTAAGAGATAGACATCGTTCTCAATGACATTGGCATCTTTGGGGGACGAAACCTAGATGTTAGGACCTAATGGAATATTTTCACTATCCATGTCCAAGAACAACACCTTGAACCACTACGTATGACTTACTGGGGATATCATTTACCTCTATGTGGGAACATACAAAAAAAATTGTTGGTTTTGAGTAGTATGTATAAATCTTAGGGTAGTATCATGAGGAAAAATATAGGAATGATGATCAAACTACCATATATGACCTCTGGATTGTATCATTGTATTTTGAATGGGGATGTGCATGCCATTAGGTTTTTTTAGGACTAAGTGACCTTCAACATGGTTGGGTGAAAATGATTAGGGGTTGGATTCTAAAGGAAGATATTAGGCATCCATGGGCATGGACAACACTTTGTTCCAAAAAACATGACCTCTTGATCAATTCATCCTTACCTCTTAGTGGTTATATTAGTGTTATTAGGAAGTGTTTGATACTAAGTATGAATCTTTGGGATTGGATATGTCTAAGATGAAACCTAGGCTTTATCCCCCAAAATAATTTATTTAAGCATCCAAGTTTAAGAAAGACACTTAATCAACAACACATGACCTCTTGAGCATATATCCTTCGTTTACACTAAGGATATTTGTAGTACATTAAAAGGTTTAAGGAGTATGTATGGGTATATGGATGTGGACTTGATTGGGGTGAAAACCTAGAATTTTTTCCCTATAAATGAATATTGAAGAAATAAAATCCCAACAATAACCCTTTGAACCAAATGTATGACCTCCCAAGGAGATATTTGATCTCTGATTAGGAATAATGAGTTTAAGAGAACTAGCTATCGACCATTAAACCCTCAACATGGTCCATGGAGGAACATTGGCCTTAGTTTGTAAAATACTCTTTTATGAATATAAGGACAAAAACAACACTTTAAGACAACACACATCACATCCCAAGGGAATCCTTCCCCACTTAGTGGGTACATTAACACCATTTTGATTTTTTGAGAACTAGGTATATTTAACTTTGATTCTATGATCTTGGAGTTTCTATTTGTATTTTTTCATTTGTTGAACAAACACACACACACCAAAAAAAAAAAATCTAAATCTAAATCTGAATAATAAAACACAAATAAAAAAAACAAAATCTAAGTTAAACTATTAAAAAAAGTAATTTATGAAAATCTATATTACAAAACATAACTAATGAAAATAATTAGTTTTGCAATTTTTTTAAATACACTAACTAATTTACAAAAATTATTTTTTAAATAGAAAAAAACCTTTTTTAAGGTTTTAAGAGATTTTTTTATCCTAATTTTTTGTTTGGAGGCCATGGAAACATAAGGGGATTATTGGTGGTGGTTTTTGGTGACGGCGTGACCCTCAGTCATACTCACAAACCCTTAGTTGAGTTCCTTCTTATTTCTTGATTGAGACTTTGAACAATAGCCACGATGGAAATAAACCGTCGGTAGTTGTTTTCCATTTTTATATCACTTTTCAGGAGTTCGGTCGAGATAATATATACATCTAGCTATTATCTCAATCGAGATATTATCTCGTTCGAGCTCATAATCCTTGATAGAGTTGTATTTCTTGATCAAGTGTTTATCTTATTCATGGATTGAGATTTTAAAGTTTGATTGATGGATTTACAAAATCTCAATCGAGTGCCTCTTTTTTAGTAAAAAAGAATAATAATATCCTATATAAAATTTCTAACATAAATTTATATACTAAAATCATGAATATTTGATCCACTCTCATAAGAGGGGATCACATTATTGAGATGGGATCACCTACTAAATGAGTACCTAATTGCAAGTTATTTTTAATGTATATGATTAACTAGGAAACATAAATTTACTTACCAGGATTCATAAACTATGTTCAAATATGTCTAACTAGTCATGTAAATTAAGATTTAGGGTTTAATGTCCAGTTATGTGGGAAATTAAAATGAATAGATACATACTATGAGAAAGGAGGATGAGTCCATTATCATACGTTTTATGAACCCGATAAAGGAGGGTTTCATTCCCAAAAGGGTCCGTCAACGTTTAATTTTATAAGTCCAAAGAAGGTAAACTCAGTAGTCATTTCATATTAAGAGAGTCTAAAATGACTAAGGACACTCCGGAAATGGAATTTTTCATAGATTTAGTCCCATAGGTCTGAAAACGTATAAAATGATACCTAGGAGAAATCCTCTAGTTTTGAAGAACTACAGTATGATTTTTTTGTAATTGAGTCTAAATGATCCAAAAAAGGGGTAAACTATCATTGAATAGACGACCTTTTGAATACTTTTACAAGAGTGAAAGAATAAGGTTCGATTGGCAATCTCTTTGTATTAAAGGAGTTTGAAAAGAGCCTAAAGGTGACACCATGGAGTTTCGTTTTTTCGTAATTCATTTTAACAAGTCCAAAAAAAAATTAAAAGACTTGATTTCTTTTCAGTAGACTTTTAACGAGCACGACGAGAGTATAAAAGATGCTCAGTACTTTTCCAACTTAAGCTAGAGTGTCGGGACATTTTGGGAGGTTACTCGGTCGAGTAGCTTTTGTTTTTATGTGTTATCATAAGCATGAGGATTTGTCCATAGTGATTTCCTATTTTTGTATTATACAGATATTGAAAGCTTCGAAGCTTCATATNTATAATGTGTGTGTATGTGATTTGTTATGTGCATGATTGGCTACCTATATGTGTTTATGTGATTTTTTTACATGTATTCAGTATCTAAAATGAACTTCAAATGTGAGCCAAACACCAATTCAAAACATAATTTTCCATTGAATCATCCATTGAGTTTAAATGTCTTGGGATGTGATGGCAGGAAAATTTCTCAAAAGACCTCTCTAAAAGCCTAACTCTTTGGAATGGATGAAGAAGTATGGGGTTATGGATGTTGTAGACCCAGTTTAACTGGTGGACAACTAACTTTGAATCTAAATAAACCCTAATATGCTTCATATATATAGTTGAAGCTTCATTTAATAAACCAATCACTACATGGTACTCTTCAATATTGTTCATATCGGGACTCTGGAACCCAAGCAATTTCCTCCTCAGCTCTCACCTAATCACCTATAGGGGAATACAATACCCATGACACTGATGCAAGATTCACTGTATAATGGCTATCACCATCCGCAGACCTGAAATAAGTGGTAATTTGTCCATTCTAACAAAACACTATATAAGAAGGCTTGCTTATAAATATACGTCTTACATTCACAACAAATTCACACTCCAAACTACAGACAACACTTTATAAACAATATATACAAAATTACTATGCTATATGACCTAGGCATAGTATTTATTGAGGTAAAGGTCATTTTGGGGCTCACCTAGTGATATCCAATCATAGTCTTTAAGCTCATAATATCCTTTCTCTAAGACGTGACTAAGAATATATGGTCCATGCCACATGGATTCTAGTTTTTCACCTCCCAACTTATCGTGCTTCTGGTCATATGTCAGGACTAGGTCACCTTCGTTCAAGAGGCAAGGTTGAATGGATCTATCATACTGAAATTTAATTCACCATTTATGTTCCTCATTAGTAAACATGGCATATCGACGGATTTCGTTGGGCTTGTTTAAATACAATAACTGTTCTTCCTCTAAAGTGGTATTGGGTAGTAGTTCTACATTGAACTTTAGAGAAGGAATTTCACATTCAATCGGGAGAGTAACTTCTATCCCATACACCAATAGGAATGGGGTTAAGCCAATAGGTGTTTTAACTGTAGTCTGATAATCCCATAATGTGGAAAACAATTGTAAATTCCAACTGGATGTTTTGTGAAACAGTAACCTTATGGGGAATATATTCTGTGAAACTATAACCCTTTTGTCTCTAGATATTCCAGTGAAATGGAAAATGGTGTAGGAAACCAACTTTGTGAAAATATGAGAATGGTAAACAGTGTTGTGTCTCACTGTTGTGCTAACAAAAGGAAGCTAGGAAGGTGAAATACAATGTTTAGCATGGAAATGGATGTAGGTCAATTATTATGATTTCCTATGGTTAATTGGGAGTATTGAGGAATTAAGTGAGAAACATAACTTGTGAATGCATGTTTATCAGGTCGGGGGTAGTGTTTTGTTGAGATATTTATGAGCATAACTACTTACTATTCGGTGGATCATTCCTCACATCCAGTAAGCTTCCCAATTCAAATGTTTTCAGATAAGTTAAATTGTCGGTAAACATGTTATTTTTCAATGATAAATTCATTATTGGAATCAAGTTAACTGTTCCATGTCTTATTTTTGATGGATGGAATGGGCTTGTTGAATTTTCCTTAATTATGTTGAACTCATGAGATGGTACACAATTATGAACTATGAATTGTATATTTATAAATTGGTTGAGTAGGATTTTTGTAGCTGCTACAAATTGCAAAAGGTATTTTTCTTTTAACTAATATTGTTTGGACAATCTGAAATGTTGTCCTTGAATATAGCTCTGTATGAAAGTTGCTTAGGAAAATTGATAAGTTAAAGCTATGTTTGGCCCTTGGGAGTTATTAAGTGCTAAAGAAAATACCATTTGGTTTTAATGGTTGTAACATGCCAATTATTGTCCAGTTATTGTACACTAATTAAGGGAGGGTGGAATTCCTTTAACATTTTGAAGGTTGAATAAGTTACCTTAGTGAATGCCATTTATATTTGAAAACTTGATGGTTATAAACTTTTAAAGATTTCCCTTGTGTTAAAACTTAATTGGAAATGCATTAGACAGATATGGTTTGAATAATAACTATTAGCATGTGCTTTGATTTTGAGAAAGTTATTGTTATGAATGCTTAAATTGGACAATAAAATTTTTGTATCTAAACCTCAAAGTTTATGTTGGTTTTTAAATCTTTATGTGTTAAAATGGTTTAATACTAGTTAGATTCTTTCCTTGTAGGAAAGTATTTATTGTTTGAGAAAGAGTTGTTACCATGTCTATGCATTATAAATAATGGTTTCATTAATTGTAGCTTGTAATTGAACATATATATGACTAGGTTTCATATCTAGCTAAAGGAATGATTTTTTCTAGACTAAATCAATGGCTCGGACATAATCCTTAAAGTGACTAAGTCCTTACCCTTTGAATCATAAGAGTAGTCACTAAGATTCCAATTCCAATGTACAAATGTCGACTTAAGGTCGAAAGGGAAATCTCGGTCGAGTTTGTTGTTAAGTAACACGTTAGATGTTGATGTGTTTTGGTGCCAAGGTGTCGATATTGAGATCAGTTTAATGTTGTGAATGTTTTATTGTAAGTCATTGTTGAGGTTTCGATGCTAACATGCCGACATCATAATCGACATGAAAATTTTTGGAATGAATTTCAATTTTGTGATGATTTCTGATGTCCAAAGTTAGGCAACTTGAGTTTTGAGGTTAGAACATCAGTGTCATAGTGATATTTGTAATTTACTCACCTCATATCCCAATTTATGATGTTCAACATCGAAACATCAAAATTGTTTTGTTGGACATGATTAATCATGTTGGGTTTAATTAATTAACCATATTTTTAAAACTTACTGTAAATTAATTAATATATATAATCACACTTCTGCATCTTGGAGAATGAAATAATAGTATTATCCACTTTAATTAATGTTAGTAAAAAAAATTAGTTGTGCATGTGCTACCTTGTTCAAAGATACATATTTTCACCCAAACCTCATAATGTCAATTTGTGTTACAAATGTTTTAGGGCATGGTTAGGAAAGGGATATGATACAAATTGGTATCATAGCTTAAGTAGTGTATGGGTACATTACATATTGGTAGCAGAGCAGAAGTAGCATATGGGTGTGTTAAAGATTGGTATCAAAGATATGTTTTTGACATTGGGCCTCTAGGAAATGTTTTTAATATTCAAAGAGTGGCAAATATTGAGCCTTCCTGGTCTCAAGATAGTATTTCTTTGTATGAAATGTTTCTATGTTGATAATGTAAATTATATTATGCATATGAATATTGATGTTAACTAACAATCATTGATGAATTTTCATTTTGCTAGTGACGACACAATTTTCAGGCCATTGTATTTACATATTGCCAGTGTAGTAGGAAAGCGGTATTGAAAGGATGGCAGAAGGGATGACATTGTCCAACTTCGATGAAGAAATTGGAATGGGTATTTAAAGAATTGAATCTAATAGTCATTATTATGAAATGGGAACCATGGAAGTGCTCCAAACATTTAGGGATATTCATGTTGGGAATGGAAAGATCCTTCAATGTGTGGAACAAGAAAATCAAATTAATCAACAAATGTTGTGGAATATGATGAAATTCTAAAATCAGATGCAACAAGTATTCTCCATCACGAGAAATGAATCATATTAACCAATGAATAGAGAATTTCCTTATAGATATAATATTTCTAGTGATAAGGATGTAAGAAACATGAAATTCCATTTCCAATGTTATACATTTGAAATTCATCATGGGAATGAAGTACCTAAAATTTGGCATGATATTCATCCTAGAAGAAATCAAAAGAGAAAGTGAGATGGGAATGCATTAAAGGGTGAACTCAAGAAAATCAAACCCCCCAACTTTGATGGAGAAAAATCTAGGGAAATTGCAAAGATTTGGATTCTATAAATGAAGAAGTCTTTGCATCTACATGATTATTATTATGAGTAGAAATTCTCATGGAATAGGTTTCAAAGGTATTTCAAGCATGAATACATATCCTAGAAATATTATGATACGAAAATGCAATAATTCTTTGAACTTGGAATCGAAAAAATGACAATGGAACAATATGAGAAAATATTCATGGAGTTACTACATTATGTTGAATTCATCTAGGATGAGAAGGTTAAGAGCAAGATATTTGTCAATGGATTACTAGTTTTCTATGAGGATAAAATTACTTATGAAAAATCTAATAACATGAAAGAATGCATATGGAAGGCTAAATGTCTATACAAGCAAGGTAAAAGTAGGAAGGATTTACATAAGAACTAGAAAAGTAAACTAAAATATAACCAAGAATAGAGGAAACATGGCTTTATATATTTTGAGTTTAATCATGATGTTTACAACTCTTTTAAACAACCAATTCTAAAAGATGAATCAAGGATGATTGAGTCTGAAGGAAAAAATAAACCATTCAAAGTTAATTTTTGGAAATATGGGCATTCCTTAAATAAGTGTCTGAAAAGGAAGAATAAATATGCTAACATGTATAATATGGAAGAATATTCTACATTATGGGATATTTCAAGAAGCATTCCTCATATTTATGCATCGACCTTAGATAATTTCTAGGAAGACCACCAGTCTACAATGATTCAAATGGAAGGTAAACTAAATTATTTACCCATTTAAATTTTGATTGATTATGTAGCTTCTAATTATTATTATGTAAATACTAATCTCATTGAAAGATGCAATTTAGTGAGTAATAAATTGCCTAAGCACATATGATGCAGTTAGCTACAAGAATGAGAAGGAAGATTACTTCAGTGATTAAAGACTATTGTTTTAAAAAGAACATGTTACATACAAAGTCTGATTTGGATGTTATTCCTCTAGCCTCGTATGACATTCTGATTGGAATGGATTGGATGGAATTGCATCATGTTATTCTTGATAGTCATAATAAAATCATCACATCTTAGGATGAGGATGGGACTAAAAATGAAATTAAAGTAATTGTAAGATGAATTTTTGTGAGATAAATATTAGCCATACAGATGAATAAATATTTCAGGAAGGGATGCCAGTTGTATTTCATACATGAGGAGGAAATGAAAACTAAAAAATAAATCAATCCTAAGAGAAAATCTAATATTTAAGTATTTCAAGGATGTGCTCTAGGATGTACCTGGGTTAAAAAAAGAGGGAATTGACTTTACAATTGACTTGGTTCTTGTACCTATGCTAGCATTGAAGGATCCTTACATAATGGGAATCCCAAAGTTAAGGGAATTGCAAATGCTATTGGAAGAGTTATTAGAAAGGGTTATATACGACCCATCAGTTCACCTTGGGGATCTCTAACTCTTTGTGTAAGAAACAAAGACAATATATCAATATTGTGTGTGGATTACAGGAAGATGAATGAAACTACAATTAAGAATAAGTATTTGTTACCAAGGATTGATGATATTTTTTATCAATTGAGAGAAGAAAAAATATTTTCCAAGATTTATTTGATACCTCTGTATCACCAGGTGTGTATTAAATATGAGGAAATCAACAAAACAACATTTAGAACTAGGTATGGGCATTATGAGTATACAATCCTTCCCTTTGGACTAACAAATTCCTCAACTACATTCATGTGTTTGATGAATGGAGTGTTTAGGGAATAGTTGGACAAATTATTTATAGTATTTTTGGATGGTATTTTAGTATATTCAAAAAATGTATAAGAGCTTGAATATCATCTCTATATTACTTTGTAGTTCCTGAGGGAAAATCAAATTTGAGCCAAGATTAGAGAATGCCATTTTTATTTGAAAACTTGATGGTTATAAAATTCTATATTTTTTCCTTGTGTTTAAACTTAATTGGGAATGCATTAGATAGTTATGTTTTGAATAATAAATTTTAACGTGTTCTCTAGTTTTAGTCGAGGTTTTGATGCTTAGGTTCCAACACCAAGATCGATTATCATTATGAATGTTTTCTTTTAAGTTAGTGCTAAGGTGTCGATGGCAATGTGTCGACATCAGAATCAACATGAAAATTTTTGGAATGAGGTTCAATTTCATGTTGATCTCCAATGTTCAAAGACAAGGAACCGGAGTTCCAAGGTAGGGCCATCAGTGTTGTAGTGATATTTCTAATTTAATGACCTTGTATTCCGATGTCTGATGTTTGACGTTGAAACTTTGGAATGGATTTAAAGGACGTGATTAATCACATTGAGTTTAATTAATTAACCTTGTTTTTTACTCTTAATGTAAATTATTTAATATATATAATCATGCTTCCTAGTTTTTGAGAGTGAAATAATAATTTTCCCTATTTTAATTAAATATAATGAAAAAAATTTAGTTGTGCATGTGCTACCTTGTTCAAAGATACATATTTTTACCCGTTCCTGGTAATGTTGGCTTGGCTTACAAATTTTCTAGGGCATTCTCAAGTAAGGGGTCTGATATAGATTGGTATTAGAGCTTAAGTAGTGTATAGGTATGTTACATATTGGTATCAGATATTAAGTAGTGTATGGGTACATTACAGTACTGACCATTGTGTGAGTCACTAGCCACCATGTTGTCAGATGGATGCTCACTAGAAGGCTTGGATAGAAGGGTTCCTAGACACCAACAACAATCAAAGATTTAACACATTACATGTATACAATAATTTTTACTTCTTTATGTACTTCAATTGAAACAATAATATATGTAAAAAAATTAGACACGAGTCTTCATGACATGGAGAGGGTGCTGTAACAATAGATCATTTTGACAATCACGACTAGTGGAGGGAAGAACCATATTCTAGAGAACAATGTGCATGTAACAATGAAGAAAATTAATATATGTCATCCTTTGAAAAAAGTAATGTCTTGATGTTCTGATCAACCTCGGTATTTTCTAATGATGGTGGCAACTATGGTGAGGATGATGAATTGAACAATTAGGAAGGTTTAAATACATGATAATGATGTCATGAGGATATATATTATGTAAAAAAATACTTTTGTTTGTCGAACACCTTTTTGTGGATTTCCCATTTTCATGTATAGTCTGGACAAAGGTGATTTTTGATCTTTAGATTACAATGGATTATTATCAGTTCTCTATTTGGGTGTTCTTTTGAAGAGTTACTGAAAATAATGGATACATCAATTCCCTGAATTGTCTATTTAATGTTCATACGAGGACTTACTAAAAAGGGATATTTGAATATTTTTGTCAACATATACAACTTACAACTGACTAGTTTCAAAATCTTGTGTTTATATAAATATTTTCATATGATCGATGGAGTACAAATATACATGTAGAGCTTCTAACTTCATGGGGATCACTTCAATTTGTTTCTTCAAGGGACTTTTTATCTCTTCATTTTTTTGGAAAATGAAAAACAATTGTTGATTAGGAATTGAGCAATGTTTCTCTAGAAGTGGTTGTTCTAGAGTGATAGGTTTGATCACTAGGGAGGGATAATACTAGTGGATCTCAACATGTTTTAGGCCCAATGAAACCTATGCCATAGGAACTAAAAAACGTTTCTATGCATCTAGGGTCAAGATCAATTTGTT
This sequence comes from Pseudotsuga menziesii, assembly GCA_001517045.1. Classification (NCBI taxonomy): domain Eukaryota; kingdom Viridiplantae; phylum Streptophyta; class Pinopsida; order Pinales; family Pinaceae; genus Pseudotsuga; species Pseudotsuga menziesii. Next base: position 7,613 of record LPNX010103218.1, on the reverse strand, counting down.
GAATTATTACAAATTACCTCTTAAAAGGATCCTTGGTCTTAGAATAGGGATAGGGAAAGAATCAAGAGGAAATAACACTAGGTATAAGTCTTATGACCATAAACATGATCAATGGAATAAACCTAGATCAAGAATATATCGTATACTACCACATAGTACCTATTAAGTGTATCCTTGGTGTAAGAGTGGCTATGTCTCAGTGCCATAAGGAGGCTTTAAGAGCTAGACATTATTCTCAATGACATTGGCATGTTTCAGGGATGAAACCTAGATGTTAGGACCTAATAAAATATTTTCACTATCCATGTCCAAGAACAACACCTTGAACCACTACATATGACTTACTGGGGATATCATTTACCTCTATGTGGCAACATACAAAAAACATTAGTTGGTTTTCAGTAGTATGTATAGGTATTAGGGTAGTATCACGAGGAAAAATATAAGAATGATGATCAAACTACCATATATGATCTCTTGATTGTATCATTGTGTTTTGAATGTGGATGTGCATACCACTAGGTCGTTTTGAGGAATAGGTGGCCTTCAACATGGTTGGGTGACAAATATTAGGGATTGGATTCTAAAGGAATATATTATACATCCATGGGCATGGACAACACTTTGTTCCAAGAAACATGACCTCTTTACCAATTCGTCCTTACCTCTTAGAGGGAATATTAGTGTTATTAAGAAGTGTTTGATACTAAGTATGGGTCTTTGGGCTTGGATATGGCTAAGATGAAACCTATTATTTTATCCCCAAAAAGAATTTATTGAAGCATTCAAGTTTTAAAAAAGACAATTAATCAACAACACATGACCTCCTGAGCATATATCCTTCGTTTACATTAAGGATATTGGTACTACATTAAAAGTTTTAAGGAGTAGGTATGGGTATATGGATGTGGACTTGATTAAGGTGAAAACCTAGAATTATTTCACTATAAATGAATATTAAAGAAATAAAATCCCAAGAATAATCCTCTGACCCAAATGTATGACTTCCCAAGGATATATTTGATCTCTGATTAGGAATAATGAGTTTGAGAGAACTAGCTATCGACCATTAAACCCTTAGCGTGGTCCATAGAGGAACATTGGCCTTAGGTCGTAAAATAATATTTCATGCATCTAAGCCAAAAAAAACACTTTAAACCGACACACATCGCATCCCAAGCGAATCCTTCCCCACTTAGTGGGTACATTAACACCATTTTAATTTTTTGAGAACTAGGTATATTTAACTTTGATTCTATGATCTTGGAATTTCTAGTTATATTTTGTCATTTGTTGAACACACACACACACATAAAACAAAAACAAAAAATACCCTATATAAAAATTCTAACATAAATTTATATACTAAAATCATGAATATTTGATCCACTCTCATAAGAGGGGATCACATCATTGAGATGAGATCACCTACTAAATGAGTACCTGATTGCAAGTTATTTTTAATGTATATGATTAACTAGGAAACATAAATTTAATTACCAAGATTCAGAAACTATGTTCAAATATGTCTAACTAGTCATGTAAATTAAGAATTAGGGTTTAATGTCCAGTGATGTAGGAAATTTAAATGAATAGATACATACTATGAGATATGAGAGATATTGATGATTATCATGGCTAATATAGTGGTGTTAAAATATACATGGACTACTAGTATGTGCTTGATTATTTGCCTCCAAAGAGTAATCTATTGAACACAATATCTCGTTATTTTAGCATTCCCTTGGTTTTTCACTAAAACCTTTATTTTTATGATGTCACTTGTATACCTCTATTGGATTTCATGTGTGATCCAAATAATCCAAGAAAAATAATAAACCTAAAATTGAGTGGGAAATGATGTAATTGGTTGCTCTCATCAATATACTTACTTTGAAAATTGCAAGTTCTTGATAAGGGACCCTCATAGAAAGTTGAGGGTCTTTTTAGATGCAAATGAAGTTTTGAAAAACGTGCTTCCAATTCTAAAAAACAAAATTCATGTGTTTTCCTTATCATTAGCTTTAGAGGGGCTCGATAATGACTATTCAATTAACATGCAGGTTAGGAAGAAAGAAAGACGTATGTTATTTGAAGATACATGCATGATATGCAGAACAAAAACACATGCACAATATGTAGAGAAAAAAGACATGAATATTTTGTAGAGCATCATATGAAACAAAAACAAGGTCCTATGACCATGCATTTCCCCCCCCCAAAAAATTTACATGCTCCATATGGCAATAGAAGGAAAATGCGTGCGTGGTTAGGGATCCTATATTTGTTAACCAACAGTTTGGATTGCACTTGAGGTGATTCTACCAATATCCTTAATCAATTTGTCTCTAAAAGGATGAATAAACAAACAATTAATCACCTCAAGCAATCCCCAATTAATCACTTACAATCATGTTTTAGATTTGTTCAAAAATTCTAGTTTCAAAGAAGGGAGAAATGGGGGAAAAGAGTGTCACGTCCCACTACCCCATAATGAGGATTAATTAAATTTTTTTATTAAAGAACCTCTTTTTTTCTTCTGATAAAAACTAGGTATGGACGTTATCCTATTCTCCAACCTTCACCTCATGATTAGATCCACTATACCAAACGTTTCGACCTCCAATTATCGATTATGCGTTGAGAATGGTCATTTCTGAACTAAATCGACTTTTCTAACTTCTGACCTCAGAAATCGGAAATCCAGAAATACAAGGTGTTCTCCTGTCAACTTGCCAACTTCCAGATTCTATCCTTCCGCCTTCCAATTTTTGACTTTGGGAATCAGGAATCCAACTTTCTGCGGAACTCCCAACTATCCTTCTTCTTTTCGACTTTCAACTTCCCGACTTCTTCTTTCTGACTTTAGGAATCAGAAATCTAACTTTCCTTAGAAATTTCAACTATCTTTCCACTTCTTGACTTCTGAATTCTTGAATTCCACTTTCTTACTTCATGATTTAGAAATCAAAACACCCATTCTCATCCTTATTCAACTTTTCCCTAGGCAAATTTTCAAGGGGCGGAAACACCATATTTCTTACCTTATTTGTATTTTTTACCATGTAATAGGCTTCTAGCCTTTATGAAATTAGGTAGAAATGAATACAAAAATAAGGCATAAACATAGATAAAATTTAGGAGATATACATAAGTAAACCATTACATGATCATCAATAAGCATTTAAACATGAACAAAACAATTCATAGGTAAATAGATTGCATAAAAAACATGACAATAATACTTATCTTGAAGAATGAATTTGTCTTGCAACTAGCTATGTAGCTGTAGCGTTCCACCCAACCATAGGTCAGTGTGTTCTTTAATCTCTCAACACTGTAGAAATTCAGGCCTGCAGTAGATTAATTTCACCCACAGCAATTAACAATTGATCATGCAAAATTATCAACAATGGAGACTGAATATGGAGCTGTAACACAAAATTATATTAACTGAGTGTACAATAGCCAACCCTGTAATAACATAGGCTGCTGAATATATAGAGTACATGAGCAAATCGAATGCATAAGGAAGCATCCAAATCTAGCATAAAGCAGGCTTACCCAAAATAGGCAAATCCCCCATAGGTGTAAAAGCTAATCCCAAATCTATCAAGGACCCCACGAATTAGCAAGGGCGCATGGGCAAGCTAAAGAGTGGTCAAATGGAATCTCATACATGCTTTTGCATGGAGGAAAGAGTGGAGGAGGAAGAGGCAACAAAGCTGATTCACCTCACCTAGTCTTGCTTTCTTATGTGCCTTAAAACACTGAAAAAGAAGGAAATAAAGCGAAAAAAGAAGAAGGGCGCCTAGGAGGCCAGGAATAAAGCAGATTTGATTCCTAAGGATTTCCCAAGCGCTCCATGAGTCAATAATGGAAAGTTTGACCTCTATGGATAGGCAATTAGCAACTTGCACATGGTGGGACTCATGGACTAGGAAAATAAGACAAAATAAATGAAATAATGTCTAAGTGGGTAAATACTATGGGTTGATTATTCTAACAAACACCACTACCACTCCTGAACTGGGCATGATTCCACAAGGAACTAGGGAACAACAGACTTACACACATCTAGGTATTTTAGCACACAGTCAATCCAATACCTTGTTGGAATTATCAGAATACTCAACCAAGCCACATATGGGATTATCAAGAACTCAGCAAGGCCATCAGTCACAACAGGTTTATCGAGTTGTATACTTACAAGACAAACATTGCAAGGTTTATCAGACTGTCCACAGTCAAGCAAGCAACTAGTTTGAGGACCAGGAGAACCAACAGTTGGGTTTATCAGGCTACCAGTGAATCCATCAATCCTAGTTTGGTTGATTAGGATGTCCAGCCAAGGATTATACATAGGGAAAACACAACACGATAGAACCAAGAAAATAGATTGGTTTATGAGGCACTCAGCCAATCCATCCTTCAAGTTGGGTTTATCAGGATGTTAAGGAAGTGGACAAGAAGAACTGATAAGCTAGTGAGCTCATCCATGGAGCTAAGGACACCTTCATAAGATATATCTAGCCTGGAATCCAAGTTGCCTACACACCCAACACAAGGAAGTTTCCCCTTCTCTAATCTACAGTCCCTCAGGATACACCTTACCTTCTAGTTTTCTTCAAGATGTGCAGAGCATATTTACCCACCACTCTTATCTTATTGTGAGGTTCCACACTAGGTTTGTCAAGCAAATTCTATGGCTCTCCCAATCCCGAGTCTTGCATATAGTTCAAACCCAAACCAAGGTGCATAACACCACAACCACATTGTAACTCAGTATAATAGGCTCTTCAATGTACATAGGGAAAACACTATAACAAAGGATTTCTACTGCAGGAAACAACCCACGTTGGGAAAAGCCACAGATGACCACACTTTCTCACAAGATGAGGGATATCCTCTACCCTTACTCGACAAAGGAAAATACTTGCAAAATATGTAGTCTGCGACTCCACAAAGTAAACCAACGCAACAACGGGATCGGGGATGGAAATCAAGATCAAAACAGTTCTCAGAGTAAATTGAACAGCACATTAGAATACTCGAAACCCGAAAAGGATGGAATGACAAACTACGCCGAATGACCGAGGATGAGAGAGAAAAACCCAAATGTGACTTCCTCCCTGACGGAATAGGATTGCATCATGTGCTTTATTCCTACATAAGTAAAAGTGTGGCATCCCCTAGGATGTATGCCTACGCAGGTTTCAGTATTCCATACCTTGCGCTGACCTGGGCTTTAACTGTCTCAACCACCTTCTGGAAAGGATAACGATTAAGGACAAAGAACAAAAATGTATATGAGGTTTCCATGGGTTCTTCCATTGAAATATTCTCACACCCTATTGGATCAAGGGTTTGACTAAATCCCCACCCTATCCCCTATGAAATCATGCCCCCATCTCTTTCACGTTGCAGTCCCATCACTAGTTGTGGTATTTTATTAAATTTGGGAGTTTATATGATACACAAAATACATTGTGCTTTGACTAGCACAATAACCATAGACATAAAATTAATCACCTATTCACAAAATACCAGATCAATGGCAAGGCCTTGCCCTTAATCTCCATTCCATGATCTCCATGGGTGAATCCACGGACCTGGGTAACACTTTTTGGCAAGCGCATCTTGCCAAAAACAAAAAAACATACCTTGGTCGAGGGCTTGTTAAACCCTCGACCGAGGTTTTTTTCAGCCCTCGGTCGAGGTATTTATTAACCCTCGGTCGAGGTATTATAATCTTGACCGAAGGTTAATAAATACCTCGACCGAGGTATGGGCCTCGGTCGAGGTACATACCTCGACCAAGGTACCTTTTTTCAAAAAAAATTATAAAAAGGGGCCGCGGGGGCCCCAATTGTCATTTTCAATCACTCGACCAAGGGACAGAGCTCGACCGAGGGATAGCGAACTCGACCGAGGAACAGCGACCATTGCCCCAAAGCAACCCATCCTCATCACAATGTCGGAGCAAAGAGGTAACATTTTTCAATTTAAATGGAATTTAAATTTTTTTTTTATAAATTTATAAAATTTGATAAATGTATATTTTTATAATTTTGTTTTCAAATTTAGTAAATGTATGTTTTTATAGTTTTGTTTTCAAATTTAGTAAATTTATATTTTTATAATTTTCATGTTTAAAATGTGTACCGGCAAGCAGAAATGCTGCCGGATTTTTGAAAATTTGTAGTTAAATTGAATTTTTTTGTTAATTTGTTATATATATAAATTATGTCAACCGGTAGGGTTTATGCTACCGGTTTATTTTTGAAATGTGTCTCGGGCAAGCCGAAATGCTGTCCGATTTTTTTTAATCCTCCGTCCGGTTTATTTTTGAAATGTGTCTCGGGCAAGCCGAAATGCTGCCCGATTTTTTTCAATCCTCCGTGAATTCATGGAGGATTGAAAAAAACGATAAACACCAACTAAACAAACCTATATGAACCATAAATACAATTAATCANCACCAACTAAACAAACCTATATGAACCATAAATACAATTAATCAACTGTAGGCCCGAGACAAATAATAAATTTTTTATAAAAAATTATTTGAAATTGGTTTTTAAGAGAATGTGCATGATACATGATACATGATTCATAGAGGAACGGGTCTTAGGGCCTTTGTCTCTAGTATTTGGTCATAAAGCATGGCCTAGACCACAAGGCCTACCCTTTGTATAGACGATGTAAAACTCGGAGTTATATCCTTATTGGACGTATTGAGCAATAGGTGTGGTTCTCTATGTTGTAGACATGATCACCAGAGGAAATAGTTGCCTTTGGCCCTACATGAAGGTTGTAAGCATCAAATGATCATCAATTTTTTTTAAACAAGTACACACATGACCTCTTAATGGTAAGGCTAGTTAATGCCTTATAGAAATAGTAATGATGTTATGGGTGCCCTTTCATGAACCATGATCCTTACCATGAACTATTAATGCATAAGTCCCTGGTTTGTA
>LPNX010103213.1:8718-72215 GCA_001517045.1 Pseudotsuga menziesii | reverse complement strand
TATATATAAGGTGAATGTCAATATGGATCAAGGTGTTAAATGGATCACCTCAAAGAAAAATGGAAACATCAAACCCTCACTGCAGTTAAATTGCAAAAAACATTCGGATGCAAAGTTAGTAGGTAAATATATTTTATATTTATATTTATTTGGGAAATTAATAGAGCTTTAATTTATAATTGCATGGCATGTAAATTAAGAGTTTATTTATGTAAATTTTGGTTTATGGGACCTAAAGAAACGGATTATTTAGTTTGTTTTAAAATTGTATTCCTATGCTCAAAGAGCTTGGAGAGAAGCGTCTCGAGCTCACTATAATTTGGACTCATTAAAAGGCTAGGAAGGTCGGTATTGCAACAAAGATTATGAAACTGAGATCTAATGTGGGTGTACCACTCTAAGAGGAAGTGATTTTCATCCTTAGTGTTCGTATTCTCACAAAGATGCCAAATCCTTTCCATCCATGGTGTTTTAGGATTTGTCCAATGACCTGTTTCATTATGGAGCTCATGAGAGTTCGTTCTTATCTCGTCTCAGCTATATTAATTTTTTTCTTTAAAGTAGTTAAAACAGAGAGATAATTTTGATATACTAGATTAGGGTTGATGACCTCCTTATAATATCTTAATTTTCTTTTAGCTTCTAAATCTTTCTCACACCACATTTTCTCTTTAAACTTAGAAATAACAATATTTTTAATTTTATTAATATTTTGCAATGCAACATTTTCATCAATCTCCCATTGATTTAACCAGGCCCTAGTATCTTTATGCCAACCTCGCTTGAGCCTTAGGTGGTTTTGGATGGAATTTAAAGCTAGCTTAGGAAGTCTATGGTCTCCCATGTTATTGATTTTGTGCTTGTACAACAGGAGCCTAGTCATAGCTAGGCTCTCGATAGAGGGAAGACCCACTTCTATAAGGAGAATATGATATGGTGTATTGCTTTATTTTGAGGTTATACGTTATAAAATGCTTATGGATTTGCTCAATATTTCTCCAGGATTCTCTAGAGATGCTGCAACCCCAAACCTCACATCTATACAAGATAACATGAGTGATTAAAGTTTCAAAGAGAAGCTTCTTTTTATCCCACGCCACAAGGTTTGTTGCTTTACGATTATTTTCAAGACCAAAATAAGCTTTCCACCCTCCATTAATCCTTTTCTCAGTGCTATAGTTCCAACTAATTTTGTGATGAATATCAATTCCTAGGTATTTGTAAGAGGACACCTCTTCCAAGTTGCTATTGTCATACACAAAATTAGCATAAGTGTCCTTCTTGGATTTGAAAATCATAACTTTTGTTTTGTCAATGTTAACATTCATACCCGTGGTAAAGCAAAAATCCTTAAGAAGTCTTAGTTGCTTATCAATATCAGATGGACACCTTGCTAAAAGAACAATATCGTCAGCATAGAGAAGAAGGATGATGACTGTTCCAGCTAAGATCGTGCCAGCACAACTTGCTTCCTCTAAACAACCTTCTAGCTTATCAATGTAAATTCCAAATAGGGTAGGGGAGAGGGGGAAACCTTGTTTAACTCTGATATTACACTTAATATCTTTCGACCATTTCTCGTTGCTCTTAAAATTGGCAATGACATTCTCATATACCCTTATTGCGGCAGCTCTCAACTCGAAAGGAACCTTTACCACTTATAATCTATTCCATAGGTTATTTCTAGGTACAATATCGAAAGCCTTTCTAAAGTCCACAAAGAAACAAAAGAGATTGGATTTATCATTATGACATTCCTTCACAATAATCCTAAGCATAATGAGGTGGTTCGTTGTTGAGTAGTGCCTTCTAAAACTCGTTTGGCAATTATCCCTTTTACCTTCACTTTCAAGCCATATGGTGAGCTTCTTTTCCAAAATAATACCATATAACTTGGCTAAGAGAGGGATAATCATAATTGTACGATCATTAGAGGGGTTATTTGTATCACCACTTTTAAAAATAGGGATAATGAGGCTTTGAGTCCATGGTTTAGGGAACCCTTGCTTTACTGCTTGATTGAATAGCTTGTGGATGTGAGGAATGAGGACATGGCCTCCAATTTTTTTTTATATATATACAACCTTTTAAGAACGAAATCTAATTAGTTATAGATTTGTTTAAAGAATGTGTATTATTAATCCATAAATAAAAGGTAAGCCATGCAATAAGTTCTGGAAATGTTCTTTGTACAGATATTTAGAGAAAGTAAGTTGTTAAATATAGACTTCTATAATCTTTACTTGGATAGTTTAAGAGAAAAGAATGTGAACTATTAGTCCAAAATTAAAAATGGAAGCCATGCAATTAGTTCTAGAAATGTTCTTTGTAAAGAGATTTAGAAGAAAAAAAAGTAAGTTTCAGCCAATGAGCTGCACAATTGTAATTTCCTGGTAAAAAAATAATAACAAGATTAGCAAATTTTGGTTGATGTAGCCCCAAGTTGGGGTGAACCGCGTATATGGCGTCCATCTCTTTTGTGTCCATTCTTTTGTATTTTATGTGTTTTATTTTTGTGAATTCACCCAAGTTAATGCTTTGTAATTCTTACATGTTAATTAAGAACACTCATTTCCATACTTGTACATAATAAATAAACTATGGATTTTGTTAAGGCTTTACTTACATGAAGAATACAATTATTATGTTATAAAAGAAACTAAGGTAAAAGTGTTGTGTTATCATGAATGAATGATTGATCATATGTACAAGCTCTTCTTATTAAGACCATGGAAGGATCCTTTACAACAAGCATACATTTATTTTCCCATGTAGGAATTTAAGAATTGATGGAGAACACTCTTAATTGGACATCATTTGCTTTCCTTTCAATGTATGCAAGTTGCAGTTCATCATTTACACGATCTTTTCCTAGAAGTTGCGTAGGTCTGGAACTAGGGGTGAAGAGTTTTGACTTTCATGTCTAAATAAATCTTTGCACTCCATATAAATTCATTTGTATAGTTTCTGAGATTACCACAGTTCAGTTGTAGAGTTTTCCATTCCAATTGGGAAAGTGTAAGGTAAAATATGTTTTTATTGGTTTTGATATTTATCTGAAAAAGTAATCTTGATTACATAAAGAGGGAGAGATGTTTTACAATGGATTATGACGAAGATGTTGTAAAGTTTAAAAATTGTGTAATGTGATGTACCATAAGGATTATATAAAAAATGAAATAAAAGTGAAAATGATATAGGGTTAAACAAAATTATATTGATTTCATCTTAAACTAGATATATCAAGTATCAAAGGAATTGAATATCATATCTTGAAGTGTAATTTTTTTCTTAATATGCAAAAAATTTCACAATGTATATCATTAAAATAATTAAAGTTTCCGATTCATAAATAAGTTTAAATTATTTAATATAATTTTTAATGAGTTGAATGAAAATTAATATTACATAAACAAATTTTAAATAAATATTTTTATTTTAATTGTTTTAATATTTTTTACAATATAAAAAAATCAATGTGTAACTTGAAACTTAAGCGTTAAGGAAGAATTATTTGGTTTCATTATACTAACTAATAATAATGCATAAACCCATTTGAATCCACTTAAAATTTTCATTTGTAATGGATACCCACAAAACTTGTATAAATTTTATGGATAAATAGTTTTAATGAATATTGTCACATCTTAAATTAATTTTGTCAAAATTGATTTATATCGAAATATATTAGTGAAAAGATAAAGTTTTATCAATATTGTAAAGTTTGATCACAATGAAAAAAAAACAAAAAACAAACAATATTCAGCGTTGCAATGTTGTAAAGAAGATTCAATGAAACAAACGCCCACATACATACTTGTCAACAAATAAGACAAATGATGTAAATAAAACAAATGATGTAAATACTGTTGAGTAATCCTTTGGGATTACATTGTAAATAATATTTTAGTTATTAGTTAGCAATCTCGTCATCTAAGTGTAGATAATGGTTTTGTTATCCTTTATATGTAACACTCATCTACATAATAAGATATTGATTTGCTGAGGTTCTTCACGACCTATGTCAGTGGTATCAGAGCAAAGGCAGCGAAGCATTGGTGAGAAAGACTTGGTGAGAAAGAAGGATCCCATGAAGGAGGAGCCAACAAAGGAGCTATCACCAAGAAAGGAAGAAAGGAGAGTTGCTTTAGTAAGAGGAGACTGCACATAAATTGTTTTGAAGAATTATTTTCTTTTTTAAAAAGAGAAAAAAAAGGAAGAGAGCCATCATTTATATTTCGTGCAATGGTTTCTTTAAATTAATTATCAAATCTTTGGGGAGTTCTTTTCAAAAAATAAAAGTTTTTAAACAACCATTTATATTTGAGTACAAGGTTTTTTAAATTGAATTATTAAACCTTTCGGGAAATTTTTTTAGAAGACAAAAAGATTTTAAAGAACATTGGCTAAGAGGAAAAGAATATTTTAGACTTTATTTTGTACATAAAAATTTACTATACAATAAATTTCAATGAATTCTTTAATTTCAATTGTTGGAGTTATTTTGTCTGGAAAAGAAAATTATCAGGAATGGTTTCGTAAAGTTAAAAATACCCTTATTTTTTATGATATGTGGGATGGAATTTGTGAAAATGAGAATTTAGAAGATAAGAAAGATGGAGAAGCAAGAGATGAAGTGGATAAAAGTGCACCAGTACCACCTACTAATGCCAAAGATTTAGCATTATGGAAAAGCAAGGACAAGAAAGCTTATGCCTTAATTATTGTCTCTATAACTGAAGAAGTAAGTAGATATTTAGTTTCTAGCAAAAGTGCTTTGGAAGCTTTAAAGAAACTAAAAGATTTTGTATGATTCACATTCTGAGCTTGAAATCATACAACTGTTGATGAAATTATTTAACTTAGAATTAAAAGATAATGATCTAGTGAAACTTGCTTCTGAAATTAGATCCATTTTCCATGATATTGATGCAACTAGTGTAAAAGTTGACATTCAACTTACTGCATTTATTAAAGCTCTATATCCTACCTGTACTCATTATTTAGAATCACTTCAAGCTAGTGGCCAAATGAAATCTATGACCTTTGAAACACTTGTTGAGAAAATTGCAGAAAGAGAGAAAGCATTTGGGAAGAAGGAGTCTAAACCCAATGAAGAAAATTTGTATCTTGCACAGAAAGGACACAAATCAAAAGAAGAATTTGCAAAGGATGAAAATAGAAGCAGAGGCCGAGGTAAAGGACAAAGAGGACAGTACAGAGGAGGAGGGGGGCAAGATTTAATCAAGGAGAGAAACAATGTTATAGATGTGGAAAAACTGGTCATACTACCAGTTATTGTAGAACTTCTTGGGATAAAATTGTTAACAAGAAAGAGCAAGTACAAGATAAAGGAAATGATAAAGGTAACCCTCCTAAATCTGCACATTGTAATCTAGGAATTGAAGAAGATTTCAGTACTTCGTTTTCATGGAATGATATTTGGTTATCAGATACTAGAGCCACATGTCATATGACATTTAGAAAAGACTTATTTGAAACGTTTAGTGATCAAATTGATGGGGTAGTACATTTGGCAGATAAGTCTCAGTTAAAACCTTCAGGAATTGGTTCTGTTAGATTGAAATTATGAGGACTTGCTGATTATATATGTTCTAATGTTCTGTATGTTCCACAATTGAAGAGAAATCTAATATCTCTTGTGCAAATTAGACAACAAAATCACTCCATACATATGTTTGATAGTATCATTGAAATTAGAAGAGCTTATGATAATTTGATTGTAATGAATGGAGTGGAAGATAACAAACTTTTAAATTTGAATGGTACATCATCCAATTCATAGAATTTAGCAAATTTGGTTCAACATAATAGTAATTTATCTTCCAGCTTATTGTGGCATGCTAGATTTGGTCATATTAATTATGACAGTCTTAGGATTATGAAACAGAAAGGAGTTCAAGGGATTCCTACTATTCCAAGACAACTTTCACCATGTGATGCTTGTATCTTAGGCAAGCACAATAAACAACCTTTTAATTATTCTATGTTTCGAGCTTCAAGAAATCTTGGGCTTATTCACTCAAATTTATGTGGGCCCATGCCTGTTCCATCAGTAAATGGTAACAAATATATCATGACTTTCATTAATGACTCTACGAGGATGTGTTGGGTTTATTTATTAAAATCAAAATCTCAAGATTTTGATACATTAAAAATTTTTCACTTATGAATTAAAAATGAAGCTCAACTCAATATTGGAACCCTTCGAATTGACAACAGTGGTGAATATACATCTCAATATTTTGAAAAATATTTGCAGGAGAATGGTATTAAACATCAAACAACTGTTCCTTATAATCCACAACAAAATGGTGTGGCAGAACGTATGAATAGGACACTCTTGAATATGGTAAGATCAATGATGTTTTTTAAAAATGTCAAGTTAATGTTTTGGGGAGAAGAAGTTCTTTGTGCTGTCTACATTAAGAATGGATGTCCTTCTGCTGCACTACAAAACAAAACACCTTATGAAATGTTGCATGATCATCTTCCAGCTGTCAAGCATTTTAGATTTTCCGGTTCCACATGCTTTGATTCCTGAGCAACAAAGACATAAATTGGGAGCAAGAAGTCGAAAGTGTATTTTTTTGGGATATTCTAATACTTCTAAAGCTTATAGGTTGTATGGTGAAGATAACATGAAGTTTATTGTTTCTAGAGATGTTATATTTCTTGAGTTTGAGAAAGATGCACTCACTATTGATAAACAACTTGCTCAGCTTGATAGATTTCATTCTAAAAAAATCTATCATGAAATGGATAATGAACTTCCAAATATTGAAGGGGGGATTCCTGTTCTAAGTCAAGTTTTGGAATTTACTTCTAATGCACAAGTTGATCAAACAGAATATGAGACATTTGATGATATTGTTAATGGAATGGATAAACTAAGTATCATGGATAATGCAGAACTTGCTCTTAAAGAAGAAATAGAGCAAACACCACAACAAGAAGAAGTTCGTAGATCGATACAGACTAAGACATTTCTGAAAAGGTATGATGATTTTGTAACATTAGATTGTGAATTAAAATGTCATGCGTTTGATGAACCTGCATCTTTTCAAGAAGTAGTAAATAGTGATGTATGGAAAAGTGCAATGCAAAGAGAGTATGATGCTCTCATAAAAAATGGAACTTGGAGGTTGGTGAATCCTTCAATTGGAACCAAACTGATTGGATGCAAGTGGATATATAAGAATAAATATAAAGCAGATGGGTCACTTGACAAACACAAAGAGAGACTTGTAGCAAAAGGGTATGCACAGAAATAAGGTGTTGATTACACAGAAACATTTGCTCCTACAGCTAAATGGGGAACCATTCGAACTTTGTTTTCATTAGCAACACAAAAAGGATGGAAGATACATCACATGGATGTTAAAACCGCATTTTTGAATGGAGACTTAAAAGAAGATGTGTATATGGATCAGCCTGAAGGATTTGCTATCAAAGGTCAAGAACATAAGGTATGCAAATTAGTCAAATCTTTATATGGTTTAAAGCAAGCACCCCGAGCTTGGTATGAAAAGTTAATTGAGCATCTTCTCAAATTGAATTATAAGCACTTCAATCTAGATGATGCAACTTTATTTGTCAAGAAAGTTGAAAGATCGGTTGTATATCTAGTTGTCTATGTGGATGATTTGCTTATCACAGGAAATAATGATGATTATATAGTATCTATCAAAAGAGAGTTGAAACAGGGTTTTGATATGACAGATTTGGGATTATTACATTATTAATTAGGAATTAAAGTAGATCAAAAACCAAAGCACATTTTCATTTCTCAGAAAAAATATGTTGGAGAGTTATTAAACAAATTTGGTATGTAGGATTGTAATCATGTTTCAACACCAATGGAGCAGAATCTAAAGCTTACTTAAAATGAAGGTAGCACATTTCAAGATCCAACAAACACTACAACAAAATCCTATGATTAGCATCTCTTTTAGCTTCCTTTTTAGCATCCACCATCACTTTTAGTGTATTTTTCATCATTTTTTTGACAAAGTGGACGCTTTTCCATGGGATGGTGCTTTTAATGGCGTTATTTGCATCACTTTTTAAAATTTGGTGCTATTGTGGATGCTAATTAGCATCCCAATTAGTGTCTTAATTAGCATCCCAATTAGCGTCCCAGTTAACGTCCCAATTAGCGTCCCAATTAGCATCCCAATTAGCATCCCAATTGGAGTCCCAAATACCGTCCCAAATATCATCCCAATTAGCATCCTAATTAGCATCCCTTTTTAAAAGTTGGCGCTATTTTGGACGATAATTAGCTTCCCAATTAACATCCCAATTAGTGTCCCAATTAGCATCACAATTATCATCCCAATTAACGACCAAAAAAATATCTTACTTGTATACTAAATGTTCCTTATTTAGGGCTCTTGTGGAGTAATTTGGCACCACGTATGACCCATAATTCCCACATACAAAATTTATGTTTTAAGATCCCAATTTTGGCCCTATAACAATGAATGGATCTCAAGAATCATGTACATCCCATGAGTCCATTAGATTATTGGTATCACCTCACAATCTAAGTTTTGGCCATAAACCTTGGCAAATACTATGCATACAATCCATAGCGTACTTAACAATATTAAAATGAGAATAATATCCTACATGCAAGACAAACATCCCATAGATCCTAGCTTGATGAAATACTTATAGATTATAATAACTATAGGAAAATGTTATGGACTAAAACTCTGATCTTTTTACCTCAGACTAATCTATAAGAACATTATTATGTACCAAACTTGAAATGCCCAACATATCCCATTTACATGACAAAGATATCAAATTTAGGGCCAATGCAAATGTTAGGGCATAAGACCATCCATTTTTAGCATAAAAATTCCCTATTCATGGTTAAGTCATTGAGACCCAGCAATTCATCATTTACGCATGTAGATGCGATGGATCATTTATGTGTGCGGGTTAAGTATGCCATTTATGTATGTGGGTTATGCATGTCACATGGGTTCAAAAATGCATCACAACAAAGAATTGGAGTTAAGTGTGCACAAGCCACTATGGCATTAGTAAGGGTGTGTATCACCCTTATCCCATTAGAGCTCTACAGTTGAGGCACTCGGGCTAGGGAAACAATTACCTCTAGATCGCAAGCTCATAGGAGGCAAGGATCACCTTTTTCTTGGAAACTCCATAGGCGACAAGGGTACATTACCTTGTGGAAGTCACTATGTAGCCTATGGCAGGTTCGTGGGGCATTGTACTACATCATTTTAAAGGAGGAGGGTTTCTCATTCACTACTAAATATGGCTCAATTTTCCTATGAAAGTTTGCCACGAAAAAGTTAAAAACGTTATTTTCGTGACAAAATAGTTTACTTTTTTTGAAAAAAATTGAAAATGGCCCCGATGTTCGTCGCTATAGAGACGTTCTTGGCCTTTCATCGCTAGTGTGACGACATTTTGTTTCTATTGCGACGATAGTTCAAGAACATCACTATAGCGATGAAAGGTCAAGAACATTGCTATAATGACGAAGGTCCAATGTTAAGGCTGAAGTATAAATGTTAAGGGTGGTGCGAGGAAGAGTAATTTACAGAGTTACAATAGAGAATCCAACTGCTAAATAAGGACACTTCAACTAATTAATAACATTTGACAAACTTATACATAGTGTTTAGTGCTTTGTTGGAAACTCCACCAATTATCAATATCAGTTTGCTTGCACAATGTTCAAATTTTAACATAACATTTCAAATCCAATTCTTATTTTTAAGTAAATAAAACAAGGCCTAATTACAATTTTTTTTACAAACTTTGATATTATTTTCACAAACAACCATACTATAAAAAAAAAAATATGATATATATATGACTACTATTGAAACAATTACAAACAAAAATCTTTTTACAAAAGGTTTACAAAGTTACAATAAAAAAAAATGCAACTCATAAATAAATTTATTAATATTTAACAAACTTATACATGGCGCTTTGTTGGAGACTCCAAATATTTTTGTGACATATCAATACCCATGTGTTTGTACATCATTAAAATTTTGGCATAGTAGTAAAATCAAAATTATTATAATAAATTTATTTAATTATAAAAGTTTTTAGTTATTAAAGTAGTTGTTGTACTTGTTATGACAATTTATGTTTTACTATGTGTAATCTTTTCAAGGTAACACATTTTAAGTATATTATTCATCATTAAAATTAAAATAAAAAAGATAAAATGTAATGTTGGTTAAAATATTGCATGGTAATAAAATCAAAATGGTTATAATACATTTTTTTATTCATGAAAGTTTTTAATATATTATATATTAATAATTATATTGTTGATAATATGGTGATTGGAGAAATATTATGAAACCAAAATATGAAAAAGATTTGTACATCTTGAAAGCACTTTAAATGCAAATGAGTCTATTATTAATCAAAGTTAAATTACTAAAAAAAAAAAAACTAATTGTGTTTGGTTTGTTAAATTTCCTATATTACTAAAATTTAGAAAAGACATATCACATATTCTATTTTTTATTGAGAAATGTAACATACTCTCAATTCAAAGTGAAATTAGTAAATCTTAAAATCAATAAAAAGCGTTGGCTCATTTTCACCATTTTGCACTAACTTATTTTGATTAATGACACTTACCATTAAAGTGATTGAGTGCCTACCTCAAATCTTACAATTTTGTTTCATACCATATAAGACCTTTGGGGGCCTAATTTTGTGAAGTACAATGTGTAAACTATTTATATAGTGTTAATGACAATATTTATGCTAAGATTGGTTAAAGGTCTTTATCACAAATTGTTGTAGGTCCTTTTCACAAAATCCACACTTGTTGCATGCAATGTATATAGTGGAGATATATATTTCATTTTTTTTTATAGTATGGTTGTTTGTGAAAATAATATCAATGTTTGTAAAAATTTTTGTAATTAGGTCTTGTTTTATTTACTTAAAAATAAGAATTGGATTTGAAATGTTATGTTAAAATTTGAACATTGTGCAAGCAAAATGATATTGATAATTGGTGGAGTCTCAAACAAAGCACTAAGCACTATGTATAAGTTTGTCAAATGCTATTAATTAGTTGAAGTGTCCTTATTTAGGAGTTGGATTCTCTATTGTAACTCTATAAACTACTCCTCCTCGCACCTATTGAATGCTCTTGCGACAAAAGCGTAACTATTAAATGCATCTATGAGAACATTTCTATTAAGACAAGGTACTGTATTGAATGCATTTATGAAGAGGTATAGTAGTGAAATTTCTTTAGGTTCATACTCGAATGGGTATTTTAGGAGGGAGGGAACCTAAGACAAATAGTATTTATATGATTACACTTTCTCCTAATGTCTTTCACAATAACTATCCCATTCATATGTTCACTAACTCAGATCTCATCTCCCATCAATTTCAGTGTTTGGAGAGCCCTTGTTTAGCTATTTACTCTTTCCCTAAGGTAGACCTTCTCTACCACTTATTGAGGAGAGCTTGGAATATGTTTTCTTTTATTCTTACATCACTTAACAAACATAAAATTTGGGTTAGTGAGTCAAGCTTCCTTTAGGGTGATTTTGTTACATTATTTATTTACTTTATTGGAGCACATGACACCCACTTTTAGTTTACAATACCTAGTCAAGATTGTGCCCCCCCTTAGTGAGTTAAGTTATCCTTCAAGTTCATATGATTCAATCCCTTCGAAGTTAAGTTCACCTCATTCATACGTAGATCACACATGTATCAAATAGATCCATCTAACAAAATTTTATGAACCAATGTGAATCCCAATCCCAAGTCCAATCCTAATCCTAATCCAAATACCAATGCCAATATGAATGCAAATTCCAATATGACTAGCACATCAATGCTTCCATTCATGACCATTTTAAGTATTTATTATTCAAAAAGACTTATCAATTATCCTCAAAGTTAAAATTAATATTAATGTTATTATCTTATTTCTCCATAACTGAGAGAAGCAATTTGATAGAATTGTACATATCACTAAAAGGGATTAATGGAGAATAACTCAACTCCTATATTTTATTGCAAATATTTCATTATCTCTATCAATAAACTTTATTGTTTCATGTTACTTAGCAAGACCATACCCCAAGCTCGAGGAGACCACCGTTATTTCACGCAGAGTCTAGTAAGAAACCAAGAAAGACAAGAAAATTGCACCCAAGATGCAAGGATAGGTCGTAGCCCCTGCTGCAAAACCTCAAAAGGGTTTAACCTCGCACCAATAAGAGGTTCGATAAGGCCCCAATGACTGAGCTCGAAGGCAGAATGAACATGATCCGTCGGGCATGCATGGACGAGATCAACTGGGATAAGCACTAGCAGAGCTTTTACCCCTGGGCACTTACAAGAGGGAAGTGGAGGCAGGAAATAGAAACCTTGCAGAAGGCCAGTATAATAAATTATATGAGCACCCCTCAGGTCGCTCATTTTGATGGTTGGAAGGAAGAAACAACGAAAGTGATAATCAACGGGTACCATTATGGTAAGATTTGGCTTGACCAGCCAATTGCTATCATTGCTCAGTTCATCCGTTGAATCACTAGACTGGCACTCATAGGTGATCCTATCTCATTCCCATCCCATAATTATTGTTAAGGGTATGCCATACATTATTTTTCATTGCCATCAAGGTTTTACGACATGGCACTGGCTAAAAGATGAGGAGGCAAAACAACTGCTTGCAAACGATGGAGGCTCGGAGATTTTGTTCTCACCAAGGTGAAGGGATTTCCGGCATGGCTCGCTAAGGTACGCCGTCTATTTTCCATCCCCATTTGTTTTCCCTTATTTGATGTATGCGATGTATGTTGTTTCTGTTATTTGCATTTTCCACATCAAATTATAAAATTATTGTGTCCTCTTTTAATACCCGATTGTCATCCAAGGGTTTCTGTGAATGTTTATAGATTTCATAGGGTTTCATTTCCATTGCGCCAATTGCAATGGCTATCGACATCTTTTGATTGCAATGGATATCGGCTATGGCTATCGGACTGTGCTCTGCTCAAGTGTGATTTCATAGCTTGATGGCATCTTTTCACACTGAAAAAAACATGAAAACTATCACAACAATAGCTAACACACAGCATACGCAAATAGAAGCATGTCAAATTTCCTCACTCACAATTACCATGGTTCTCATGCCAACTATGAAAAAACAAAGCCCAGAACCATTGCACATTATCAACAAAGCATAAAAGGGTAAGGTACCCGTGAATGGCATCCCACATGTATAGAACAACACACCTAAGTTCACATATTGGCATTCAATACTAAACATATTTTTTGTAACTCCATGGTGCTATGCATCCATGACACATTTATATTGTTTAGAAGGCAGATCCAATTCAAATTCAACAAAAAGAATATTTTGAAACAGAAAACCCAAGAGGAAGATTGGATATCAACAAAAGAATATTTTGAATAATCTACTTAGTCTTTGCCCATGAATGTGTGGTTTTCCTTGTAAATATCCTCAAATAGGTCATGCAATCAGATCCTATACACTAAATGGGAAAGTGCCCTATAATTATTTTGGGAGGCGACACTATGGACCTGCTTTTTGGGAGGAGTTCTTAAGCTTCAACAAATGGTAACAAAGAACTGTATCAACAACAGAAAAAAATGGCACTTAACCTGCCCAAGTCCACACGATTATCCACACATCTAATCCACTCAAGCCATATAGGCACCTGTCACACTAACACAAAAAATATCATTACACACTTTGCTAGGAACTAATGCACAAATCCTTGTAGGTGATATGAATATGAGGTAAAGTTAACTTGCAGCTATGCTTATTGATAATTTTTCACTTTGAAGTTGTGGACAGCCTGACTGCATTAGAGAATTCTATTACTTCAGAATCTTCAATGCCTACTAATTAAAGGTCATTGAGTTGTCATAAGGCATTGGTTTCAAAGAATTATATATCCTTCTTAACATAAGACTAGATTGAAAATACATAAGCCACACATTTCCAACCAATATGCAAATAGGGCCTTTAGGGTAGAACGAGGCAAATGTCCTAGGGAAATAGAGAGTCCCTTGGTGTACTTAGATTTCACTTATAAATTAAAGTTATGATATTCACAATTTAAATCCCTTACATTATTCATATACACTTTTAATATTTTGTTGGAATATGTAATGTTGTGGCATCGTTTACTTGCATTTGTAAATCCTTAGGAAGCATAAATTTCTCAATATCCACATTCCATCATATAGGATAATAGTTAACTATAAACACTACAGGATGGTTTTCCCCTGTTTTACTCTGCACATAAGTTTGGGCTATGGGACAAAGTTGACAAACCATAAACATTGAACATCCAAAAAAAAGAGATAGGCAAATGCCATGCATCCGTTCACATGTCTTGATTATAAATGTTTTATCTGCTCCATCATTATTCATTTTATCTTATATGCCTTAGCTAAAGTTATATTGCTTATTTAGTAATTTTGATACCAAATATGACAACATAGAAGTCTCTTTACTTGTGGAACATAGTTCCAACATCCCAGCCTCTTTCAATGGAATCTATCCATGGACTTAGCTAATTGTCTGTCCATACAAAAACTAAATCCAAATTAAGGAGAATAGTAAAAGCCAAAGACAATTCTCAAGATTAACAACTAGCATATATGTCTCTAAGGCCATCAATGAGGTGAAGCTAATGAAGAAAACAAGTATGGACAAGAGCTGAAATGTTCTTGATAGGATGAACAATTGCTTAGTAGCTTCTGCTGAGTCTACCAAATTAATCAGATGATGGCACTCTGCAAGATTACCAGTTCTTGGTCACCTCATGAGATGAAACTGCATATGCATCCATTTTTTGGCAAATAGATTTAGAAAGAAAGAGCTTACATTAAGGCAACTTTGAGACCTCTACCCCTTCACCCTTTTGTTTTGACTGCAGATTTAGGGTATCACTATCTTCCCAATGATTTTTTAAAACAATAGACTGAGGCAGTATCGAATTCAGGGAAAACTACAATAATTTCATTATTGGATTCAACATTTGGGATTAAGTTGGTGTGACCCATCATCAGAACACTCAGTTTAGTTAGGGGGAATCTGATCATTTAATTAAATCAATATTAATTATAAAACGAAAATAACTATGAGATTGCACCTAAGACCTGGATTGTGGGCAAAGATTTGTATGATCTGCTTTCTGCCATATGCATTAAGTCTCTACATTGTGTGTGCAGTAATTGGTGGATTGAAATTGAAATTGTAATCGTCTGTTGCACACCAAATAACTGTTGGATTGTACCTAAAATTTGGAATGTGTGCAAACAATAGTATAATCTGCCTTCTGCTGTAGGCAAAGGGTCTCTAGTATCTACATTGTGTCTACACAAATTGTATATTGAAACTAAAACTGTAATCATCTATCGCAAACCAGATAAGTAGTATAAACTCCAGAACAACGTGACCATTAGACTGGAAGATTAAACCATTACAGCGAACTGGAGGCCTATGTGTCTCAAATCAGGGCTTATATTTATAGGTGAACTGGAGCCTTATTAACTAAGTAGCCAGAGTTTGTGGGTGCAGGAGTGGAGACAAGTACGGTTGCACATACAAGGACACCAATTTTGAAATCACGGTGTGTCTGAGGGACAACATGTATGGACAAAATATTAAAAAAAAAATAACAGAGCTAAAGGCTAAAATTTATGTAAGACAGTGAAAACATAAAAACATAAAACCCTGTGATTTAAATTGTACAAACCAACTCCAAACCGGTAAATAACAATGCTCTGCAATTTATATGGCTCTGCCAAAACTTGAGGGAAGGGTACACATATGTGCTAAAAGTTAGTAGGTGTAGCCTGTATATTTTAGCACTAGACATACAGGTTGCCAGGAAACAGCAAACAGAAATCCAACCTTTGTAAAGAAATTGACATAAAATACACAGATTAAGTCTCTGTATTAGCTAGCTGGGCATGAAATATTGTAGGTCAGACTCTTACGATAAATTACTGGATAGATCCATGTAGCAGATCAGCAGGCATGGAATATGCAAATCAGACATTTAATCAAATCGTCGGGCATGGAGGATTCAGCTCAAACCTTAAATGAGAATACTGGGAGCCTGATACGACCATACATTTCCAAATTTATGATCGTTTCAAGGGGATGACCCTCGAGTCTTGGTAGGGAGACCATCCTGCACCTAGGATGAGTCCCAGTATGGAGAGAGGCATCCTTGGAATGGGCATCCCAGGGATGGGGACTTTCCATGAAAACAAGTTGAGTGACTCTATTATTCCATCTAGGGTTTATGACAAGTTGAGTGACTCTATTTGGTGACTCTTTGAGTGACTCTAAGTTGCTAATAGACTGGGCAAATGACAAATGCCAAATTATTAACTTGGCTCTAGAACCTATTATTCATAGTTTTAGAGATAAAAAATCAGTTTCATTTCATCTATTTCTCACACATTCAAAGAATTCAACCCAAAATCAGAGAATCTTTGTAACCCGATGTAGTGAAATGGAACATTGGAATGAAGATCATTAAGCTTGTGATCATTAAGATCACTAATCTTGAGGAGAATGATGATGCTAGACAAGTATGAGGACACATGTATTGAGTGAATCTACCCATGAAGATACAAGGGCACCGAAGTCGTATCTTTGTCGTAAAATAACACCATAACAAAATCAAATAAAGTTAGATTATGCTGGGTGTTGTTCAGGGACTTGAAACGCATCAGTTTGGGACTAGTCAGATCTGATCTAGGGCCACTAATTTGTTGTTATAGATATGAGCATCCAGCAGTGAGGATGCTGGAAGAATGAAGCTATAGGATTGGTAACCTTGTTGATGTTCTTAGGAATAAAAATGGTTTCCAGATGTAAGACAATATAATGATGATTGTCTCAGAATATGAGAGTGAAATCATTCAAATAACCAACAATATTCTAAGCCTATTTCATGTGACATTAGGGCAGAGCTTCAATGCTATACTCCATGTAATATTTGCAAAGGTAAATATGTGAATTCGACCCTCCCTGTAGCTTGCACATGTTATATGCATGTGTAAGAACACCATAACACAATCAAACAAAGTCAAATTATGCTGAGTGTTGTTCAGGAACTCAAAATGCATGATTTGCAAAGACAACAGATCGAGGCATTGTAACCCATATTATCAAGCTCATGACTGCTTTATATCATTTGATCAAACAATTTGATCCATGTTAGGGTCAATACCAAACCCATGTATCAAAGTAGTTTAATTCTGTGTAGCATGACTCGTCCAAGACTCATAGGTACTCGCGAGTCTACCCGATTCAGACCAGAAAATGAGTAACCATTCCATACTCGTGTACAGACTCACCAACTAGGCACATACTAAAAAAACTTGGGAGATTCACCCAGACTCTGTACTTACTCGGCTGAACTCGACCAATGCTCGTCACATACTTGGCCCAGCCAGTGCCCAAACCTGAGAAAGGTTGTCGTTTGATGGGTTTAGGCTGTTTGCTCCTTATGCCTGAAATAGAAGTTCCATTGGTTGTTTAGTGGCTGAAATATGCCCCTACTTGAGCAAAGATGAACACTGTCTATTGTCCATGCTTCAAAAAATTCCAAAAAGTGTGGTTTGAGGGCCAATTTCATGCCTAGATGTGCTTATGTCACCACTATTTTTGTTCTAAAGTTTCTTCACTGTTATTCATCACTCTTCTAGGGCTGCAATATGCCCAAAAATCCTACAAACTATTGTTAGGGTGCATAAGGAGTCAGAAAGATGCCCAAAAGTGTTGATAATTAGCTCAGTACTTCCCAAAATTCACATTTTATAGTCTGGACATATTTATCCCCTTCTACACCCATGCAAGTAGGGGGGTAACAAGCCTCTCAATTCGGGCTTCATTTTTGTAAGAGGAACGGATGAGACTGTTTCAAAGGAAAAATCCTTTTTGGAGGAAGTTTTGGAGGTGTACAAGGATATGCTTGGAGATTAGTTGGCTCTAGCATGGATTGTTAAAAACCAGCCTCTATTTGATGCCCAATAATTTAAGAATCCTAAATTTTTGTTGTTGAAGTTCATAGAGGGCATAGATCCTCTGGTTACCATGTGCCATCTATAATTGGACTTCGTTTGAAGGTGCGGGGGAATTTCATGGCATGCATAAAATTTCATCATACTTTGCAAGAGATAGATAACGATCATAAAGAAATTATAGTGAATCCTGAAGCCGTTATTAATGCAGGTGATGTTGCATGTTCTGGGATCATTTTGGATAGAAATTGAGCATTACTTTGTAAAAGATTAATGTGATCCTATATGTGTTATACCAAAATCCTGTCATCATCATGTGATAAGACATTTGACATACCTACTTGCCCTGAATCCCAGCTTCTGGAATGGAAACTAATGGTTTTTCATCAATCTTTCATACAAATTCCCATCACCACACTTGCCCCTTTATCCAGGAGCGATACCCTTGTTCACACCGCCCATCCTCTGTTGCCCACAAGCGGTGCCACTGCTTATTGCCTTTGGTCCATAAGCAGTTATTACCAGAATCACTTTGTCATAGAAGGAGAAACGTGGTACCCTGGGTAAAAAGGGAAAAAGAGAAGTTTCTCGAGGCTTCTAGATGATAAGCCTCATGTCCTCCCTTATCCCTATTATTGTGGGTCAGTTGAGCTCGAGATGCCTCATCCTAGAATCTTAGAGGCCACCTCACCCACTAATATCTCAACCTACTCTATCCATTAAAGCCCTATAATATGAGCTCATAGCCATGGTTGAGGAGAGAACATTGAAGGTATTGTTATGCTGTTGGATTGATCATTGGCCCAAGACCATTTGGGGAGAGCATAGAAATCTAGAGTCAGAGCTTTTGGAGATGAGAATGTTTGGTTTCATGGATATGCATGTCAACACTAGGGCTTGGTTGTAAAATTCTTCATATTTCTTTGATGCAAGTTGATTTCTGTCCCACATATGTTGTTGTTGTTTGATTTCACATATATGTTGCTAGATTCCTTAGTCACTAGCATAGATTAGTAGATCATATTCTGGTTGCTTTGATCTGTTTTGTGTTGATCTCATTGCAGGTACATAGGAGGACTATCAAAGCCTTGTATTCCAGATATCTACAGTGTCTAGGGAGAGTCTTCAACCTCTGTCCTCTATTTGTTCTGGATCTGAACCATTCAGACTAGTGGAACACCTTGCTGTCCATAGAAGGTGAAATATTCCAGCTAACAAATCTGGCGACTCCGCTGGGGAGTAGTGTATCAGTTGTTTTGATCTTCCTCAATCTAAAACTCTTGTCCAAATCCAGGCTCCATTTTCTTCAACTCTCTTCAGTCAGATCTACTTACTGACATGCTTTATTTGGGTTTGAAATTTCCAGATCTATTCAGATCTGAGTCATTTCAGTCTTTTATGCTCTGTTTCCATACTCAATTCAACAGTATTTGCCTTGATCTAGTCTTTTCTGACTTGATCCATTATTATTTTTTTGTTTTGGCTATCTATAGGGAACTGTGCCTATGTTGTGTATGAGGAGCGGTGCCACCGCCTGAACAAAGTGGGTAGTAAGCAGTGCCACAGCCTGTAACCCATTTGGAAGAAGTGGTGCTATCTTGGAAATGCTCTGTCAACACCTACGAAGCACAGTGCCAAGTAGGCATCATTCCAAAATGCTTTTCCCTCATTTTTCTTTGCAAAAATTTGGATTTTTTTGCTTTCAGTTCTATTTATCAAGCTTGTGTTATTGAATCTGATGTTTGTGGCTTGTTGATTTGATGGTTTAAGATCGATTTGAGTGGAATTTCAAAAGTTTTATTAGGTCTTTCGGTTGTTCATCCGCTTCTATTCTTTATTGGTAGTGTTTAAGAAAGGTTTTCTTGTTTTCTAAAAAGCTTAGGGTGTTATTGAAATCTCTCTTTGTTGCATGAACTAAAAGAAGAACACTAGATTAGCTTCTAGGTTTCATTTCTTATTGGCATAGTAAACTTCTTTTTCCTTCCTTTAAAAAAAAAAATTGATTGAGACTAGGACATCATCATTGAGCATTGGATTTTGGTTTTCTGATTAGCTTTGCAAGCTTTCAGGACCTTCATGATCTTTCGTCTCTCATGCATTTAGAACTATCTCAATCAAAATAAAAAAGGTAGTTTTAAGTTAGATTTGCTTATGTTTTGAGAAAGTTGAAAAGATAGAGTGCATTTTCATATAGGTGTGCTTCTTGTTTTTCTTTTAGGAAAAGAGATTCTTGCCCTTCTCATTTGCTTTCAGAAAGAAGAAATCAGTTTGGAAAAGTGTTTGCTTGTCTTTGATTTGATGTTCATGACTGTTGTTTGGAAGTATTTTTGGTTTTGAAACAAAAAGAAAACACTCTCTTCCCTCTCGTAAGTAGGCATACTGAACGATAAAGTGAACATTCGCACAAGCATATTGCATGGTTTTACTTTTCTGTCAAAACATCATGCATTCACCTAACCGTACAAGTTAAAATTAATGGTAGTTGTAGGTTAAAATTTATGTAGTAACTTGAGTGATAGGTTAGAGACATGTTTGGGTGTCGTTAAGTGTAGGAGCTGTCATTATTTGTCAGCATTACATCTCGAGACTCGCATGGTTCTTCCACGTACCATCGGTATATCGAACGACCTTTCACATACCCTTGAGGTATATAGAAAGGTACTTCATGTACTCGATTGTATATCGGAAGGCCCTGTACAGTTATGCATTAGACAGCACTACTATCGATTCGAGCTCCCACGCACCTTGAGTATATCGGGAGACCCCACTAGGGTACCTTATCTATCTTAGAAAATCCCTTTGGCCATCTTGTTTGGAGCCATACACTGAAAATAGTATTCAGGGAGATTACTACGCACGTACCCTCGAGGTATATCACGAGTGGCACCTTCTTGACAATCCTAGTGAGAGACCTGACTTTTGAACTCCTCATGTCATTTTAAGTCTGCTTGTTTTGACCTATAGTTTGTGTAGGGACGTCTTTTCGTGTGTTTTCTAGATTTTCAGACCCTAGGTTAGATAGGAATTGTACAAAATGGCTGAGTTAAGACAGTCCAGAAGAGTACGGGGCTTGCCACCTGATTTTACTTCTGGTTCAGGAGAAAATCCAATGGAAGCTATCGACCAAGGAGCTATTACCACCTCCCAAGTGGGAGATAATGTGGTGGTGGAAAGTGGAGTACCATATTATTCACACTCGCCTCCCTTGGTCCAACAGCCCTCTCGAGGAAATTCATCGTTCCATTCTCCATTGGAAGGCCATGTTGATGATACAACCCATCTAGACTTTGGTCCCAATGCTCCTTTTCGGGAGACACCTATAGGACGAGCCATTGACTCATTTGGCACCCGTGTAAGCTGTCCTGATGATGAAGAAGAATGTAGGCAATACCGTTCCACTATTCTCCATGCACAGGAAGTAGAAAATCAGATCAATGACTTATTAGGCTCTACAGCAGTACATTCGACATCTCTTCCTGTGGGATATCGTTCACTGTCCGATTCTATGAGACCGATTGAACCGATTATAGATCATCCATTAACAACCCACAACCCAGGTCAAATTACCACCCCTATCACCTCTCATGTTATGTTTGTTCCAAATCCTCCCAGTTCTTCTACACATGGGGCCCAACCTTCAATTCCTATTTCATCAGTACCTTCCAATGCTAGGGGGCAACCCCTGGCACAACCTATGTTATCTGACATTGGAGTTGTACCTAGACAAGGGTAAACCTCTAACATAGAATCATCTATAGTTTTTGTCCCTCCCACCCATACTAATGTGGTAAATCCCCCATCCAGTTCAGGTTAGCCCTTGGGGGCACAACCTATGATCGTTTAGTCTTCTGGAGGTTATGGTTATCAAATACCTATAGGTAATCATCCATCTAATCCTACAGGAATGTCTTATGCTAGAATTCCATACCCTAGTAACACTTTTACGCCATGGGGGAAACCTAATTGGTCTTACATGCCAGCTATGGGAGGGATACCTATATATACTACAGGAGGTGTGGGAGGACTGCCTTAGGGAGGTCCTCCCCCTGGGGGACCTAATGGTCCTGGAGGATCTAGAATCTTTCCTCCTTATGGTCCTGGTGGTCCTAGTGGTCCCGAAGGATCTGGAAACTTTCCTACTTATGGTCCTGGTGGTCCCTGGTGGTCTTGGAGGCCTGGTGGCTTTCCTCCTTTTGGCTCTGGAGGGTCTGGTGGCCCTCCACCTAGTGGTTCCAATGGCTTTGGAAGTTTACCACCTCTTGGAGGCTCCGGAGGGTCTGTTTATCCGCCTCCTTGTGGTCTAATGGTCTTGGTGGTCTTGGTGGTCCTCCTCCTGGAGGCCCTAGTGGTGCTAGCAATCCTAATTCAGGAAATCAACCCCCCTGTGGGTGGATCTTTCGGTGGTTCTTCGTCACAGCAACCTGTTTATCAGTCTACCTATGGTCCTACTAGTAATTATATGCCATATCAATATTACCAGTATGTGCAACCCAACTGACAGTTACCTTTCGTAGCAACTTTGGACTTACCTAATTTTTCTCAGTTGATTAATGATCCCATTTGACACAATCCCTCGTGGCCTCCCATTCCAGTAAAGTTACCATCGGATATTCCGAAATCCGATGGGAAGCAGGGAGACAATCCGAAGAACCATGTTATGACTTTTCATTTATGGTGTTCTTCGAACTCCCTCATGGATTATTCCGTTCGGTTATGACTCTTTTAGTGAACTTTGACCTGTACGGCTGCGAAGTGGTACATTGAACTCCCACAACATTCGTTTGTGGATTTTGGCTCTTTGGCAACCGTGTTTCTTACGCACTTTCATCTCCCTATTCATTATGAAATGGGCACTGATCTTTTAACTTCTCTGCGACAAAACACCTCCACCCACATTTTCGATCATATTCATGAGTGGAGAAGGTGGAGAAGGCTTATTAAGGCCCCTATTCCGGATCAGTTGTTGGCTGATTGGTTCACTAAGTCCTTGTTGCCTCCTATTTCCTGAGATGTGGCTATGGGTGGTACCATTACCAAAGAGCAGGCTATTAGTCGGGCTCAGTACCTAGACTTGGTGTATTCCCAGTCTAGAACTCTTTATGACCTAATTCCTCAAGCTCCTCACCCTAGCACTAACCCTTCCAAGCCACCATAGAAGTACCTGTTGATGGGATTGTTGGTTCAATCCAGTCCCTGTCCACAGCAAAACCTACCAAGCAAAACCAAACTACCACTCCTTCGACTCCTAAGGTTTCCACCGAGGTCAATTCTATTCAAAGTACTCAAACCTCGAGTAATAAAAAGAAAGGTAAAAATAGAAATAAAAAACCTAGAAACCAATAGGAGACTCCACGACCAACCAATAATGAAAACAACAAAGGGAAAAGGAAGGCAAAATATCCTTGTCTACTATGTGGTGGTGACCATTTTTCAAAGGAGTGTCCCCGCCGGGACGAAATCTCCCAGTTTCTAAAGTCCAATCCCTCACCTGCAGTACTTACAGATCCCTTTCCCTCTCAACAACAACTGGTAGACCACATGTCTAACCAGGGTAACTCTAGTTTATCAGAGGAAATTCATATGATGTCCTCAGATACCATCCATCTGCAAAATCAAAGTCAGAATTATGATAAGCCCATAGATAAGAAAGAAGATCAATCTTCTTCAAGGAAAGCTCCCTCTACTAGTTCTCTGGAATCCTCATCTACTATCCCTTTATCTATCAAGAAGCCTACTCTCGACATGATTTTGCATCCACCTAAGAGTACTCTTCGGAAGGCTATCTTTAATCCCAATGCCCGAGCTGCTCAATTCTATAATGCGGTTGAAGATCTTGCTCAGACACCTTGTGTGATGTCTACCCTAGATGTACTCCAAAGTTGCCCCACACAGCGCAAGAACTTGTTGACAGCTTTAGGAGCTTTAGACTTGGATAACACTAACTTGATTCACTTCAATGTTGAGAATTATAAACCTAGATTATTGCATAAACTTGCTTTTCAGATCATTATGAAAGTAGTGGGAAAGAAAGTCTTTCGAACGGTACTAGATGAAGGAGCTTCGACCTCAGTGTTATCTCTGACTTGTTGGAAAGCTCTTGGCTCTCTTGAGCTTGTCACATCACCTATGACCCTTAAATCCTTTGATGGACGGGGTTTCCAACCCCATGCTCTCATATCAGCCCTCGTGGTCGAGCTGGGGGGGGAAACCATTTCCATCCAAGTAGAAGTGGTAGATGCCCCTTTAGATTACAACCTCCTTCTAGGAAGGAATTGGTTCTTTGCCGTGACTGCTGTTGCCTCAACAGTATTTCGAACGGTCCAATTCCTACATCTAGGGAAAATTGTTACTATTGATCAGCTTGATTTTTGTACGCCGGATGTTACTACCTCAATGGCTAATAACATCCCCATGTTAGGAAAATCCTCTCCTCTGTACCAATAGATTTGGGTAGGCATGCTGAAGGATTCATCTCTTATGGGGATTTTTCCATCTACTCCTCCTAGAACAGATACCATGACAGTACATATGATCGCCTCATCTGATTATGAGCCTAAGGGAAAAAATGTTGTTGAGTCCACACAAAGCTATGTATGACACCATTCAAACCTTTTCCGATGATCACACTGATGACCTTCATCTAGTGGCTTCGAATCCTTACCATTTACCGTACTGGTTAGAACCTTCTCTTTCACTTCTAGACTATCTCTCTGAGACTTTTCCTTTGGATGAGTCCATTATAGAGATCATGAACATAGATGAGCCCATTTGGGAGGATCACCATCATAGATCCATGTTCCTCCCCAATACCAGTTCGGGTAGCCATGATTTTGCATCCTTGTTTCCTACTGATATTTTCAACGTTCCGCAAAGTCCTATATTGTTGAAAGATAAAGATTCTGAAGGAAACCTTTGCAACATTACTCAGACAAACCCAATTGACATATCATCCAAGCATGATGTTATTGAGCACGTTCATGTTGGGAAGAACTGCTCCGCAGATGAATCTGAAGCATATAAGGCACTTTTTAAGGAATTCCGTGATATTTTTTCCTGGTCCTAGGAAGAGATGCCAAGGATTGACCCTTCCATTGTGGTCCATGATATTAAAACCTATCTCACAGCTAAACCTGTTAGGCAAAAACTTAGGCAAGTCCATCCTCGGAAGGCCGCAGCTATTAAAGCTGAAATTGAGAAACTTCTAAAAGCTGGTTTTATTTATCCTGTACCTCTAACGAAATGGGTATCGAATGTTGTCCCTGTCAATAAAAAGCATGGCACCATTAGAGTCTGCATCGACTTTAGGGATTTAAATAAAGCTTGTCCCAAGGACAACTTTCCTACCTCGCACATCGATCAGATTATCGACAATTGTGCTGGAAGTGTCATCTTTTCATTTATGGATGGCTTCTCTAGCTATAATAAGATTGAGATATTTCCCTATGATCAGCATAAGATGGCATTCATTTTCCCATGGGGAACCTTTGCGTATAAGAAGTTACCTTTCGGCTTGAAAATTGCTGGAGCCACGTTCCCGTGCGCGATGTCCTATGCATTTCATGATGTTAAACATATTGTTGAACCGTACCTTGACAACCTCCCTGCTCATTCACAGTGATGGGAGGACCACCCTGGTCATCTTAGAGACATATTCCTGAGATGCCATCATAATAATATATGGCTCAATCCGCATAAATGTGTTTTTTGCATTGAGAAGGGACGTCTGCTTGGCTTTGTAGTATCCAAAGATGGCATCCAGATCGATCCTTTGAAGATTGCTGCTATTCTTGATCTATCATCCCCAACCAACCTCCTTGAACTCCAAAGTTTGTAGGGGAAGGCAAAATTTCTCCACCGTTTCGTGTGCAATTTCACAGGGTTATATGTGTCTCCTTAAGAAGAACACTCCATTCTTCTGGGATGACCAGGCCCAATGCACCTTTGATAATCTCAAGCATGCTTTGACTCATTCACCTGTGATACACCCCCTGGATTATTCAAGGGACTTTCTCTTGTATATTGATGCCTCTGCTACTACCGTTGCCATGGTTTTAGTGTAGGACACTCTCCACGATCGGGAGCATGTGATTTACTATGCGAGTAAGAATCTTATTGATTATGAAACCCGTTATTCACATGTGGAGAAGTTAGCATTAGCCACGGTAATTGTTGTACAAAAATTTTCATCACTACATTCTGCTACCCACTACCACCGTATTGGCAGACCAAAACCCGATGTACTACATCCTGACTCGTCAGGTACTCGGGGGCAAGTACTCCCATTGGATCGTCATCCTTCAGGAGTTCGATCTGGAGTTTGCCAAGGCCACATCAAAGAAATCCTTGGTTTTTGCAGAGCTTATGTGTGATCTTCCCTGTGCTACAATGGAATCTGAGCCCAACGATTCATTTTCGGATGAATTCCTATTCCTGATTAGCACTATTGGTCCTTGGTATGGATATTTGTTGATTTATCTCCAGGCCCAACATTTTTAGCCGCATTTATCTCGCGATGATCGTCACCGTATCCATCACCATGCGAAGTACTATCTCATCTTGAATGATACCTTGTATAGACGTGGGATTGACTCCATTCTTCGATGATGCCTTACCCATAAGGAGGTTGAACACATGTTGAATGATTGCCATTCTGGAGCATGTGGTGGTCATTTATCTGGGATGGCTACAGCCTAGAAAATCCTTCGTGCTGGCTATTTCTGGCCTTCTGTCTTCAAAGATTGTCACGAGGATGTTAAGAAATGCTCACCTTGTCAACATTTTTATCCTAAAAAGCACACCCATCCTACTCCACTACACCCCGTCATTGTCGTTCGCCCATTCGCCAAATGGGGGATTGACTTCATGCATTGTAAGCCTACCTCAGCCGAGGGGAATGGTTACATCATCGTAGTCATTGATTATTTCACAAAATGGGCTGAGGCCATGCCTACATATGCAGAAGATGGTAAGACTACCGCTCTCTTCTTGTTCAATCATATTATAGCTAGATTTGGAGTTCCACGGTCCATCGTCACTGATCACAGATCTCATTTTTGTAATCAAATGATGGAGGAACTGAGTGCCAAGCTAGGTTTTCGCCATGAAAAATCTACGCCATATTATCCGCAAGCTAATGGTCAGGTAGAGGCCATTAACAAAGTTTTGAAAACTATGCTTCGTCGGATGGTTGGAGATCATAAATCCAACTGGCACCACATCCTTTTCTCCACTCTCTGGGATTATCGGACTTCTATGAAAATGACTACTGGTTTCACACCATTCCAGCTTGTCTATGGACTTGAAGCTGTCTTGCCGATCCAATGTCAGATTCCATCTTTACAACTTGCCGTCAAACTTCTCCCAGACACTTCCACAGAGGAAGAAAGATTTTTGTACTTGAATAACATTGATGAGACTCGCAGAGATGCTACCTTGGCTAATGAGGCACATAAGAAACACGTCAAGGTGCAGTATGATAAATCCCTCCAGCCTCATGTTTTCAACGAGGGTGACCTAGTATTGACTTACGACCAGAGATATGACAAACAAGGGAAGGGTAAGTTCGAGTCCATGTGGTATGGACCTTTCATTATTTCTAAAGTGTTAGAGAAAGGAGCTTATGAGCTCGTTGATTATGATGCAATCTCTTTGGGGAAACCTCTCAATGGGTTGTACCTGAAAAGGTACTATGCCTAGGTTTTCTTGGATAGTATCTTGTATATATGTATATTGATTCACTTTTAGTGTGCTTTTAGTATTTTCAAGATGGTTTTGAGTTTTAGTGTCCACATCTATTTTGGTCATGCAGATGGCTTTCTATGGCTTCGCTGATGGTGCTTGCCACCACACCTTAAATCTTGCCTCAGCTGCTTGGGTTCTCTATTCCCCAGCTAAAGATTTGGCCAGTTCAGGAGCGGTTTGTTTAGGTCTCGCTACTAATAACATCGTCGAGTATGAAGCAGTCATCGGTCTTCTGACTGAAGCTGCCTCCCAGGATGTCCGTGATCTAGTAATCTTGATGGACTCACAGCTCGTGGTTTGTCATTTAAACCATGTCTACACCATTAGGAACCCGGTGCTCCTCTGCCTCTTCCAGAGGGTACGTTTGTTAGAAACATCATTTAGAACTATTACTTATAGGCATATCCCCAGGGAACATAATGTAGTTGCTGACTCATTGACTAATTACATCCTAGATTGGCATATTGCCCATTCATGACGTCAAATAAAACATGGTACATTGTAAATAAACATTTAAAGACACATAGAACTCATAGAAAATGCATTTGTCCATTTGAAAAATATAAACACCATGTAAAAGTCTATATATATATATATACGAAAAAGTTTACAAAAATAGGTCCCGAGACCTCATCTGAAGCACGTAGGCTTTCAGGAAAAACCATCATACAAAATCCTGAAGCTATCATCTTTCAGTATACATGTCTCATACAATAATGGTGCTCGTGATAACACATCACTGCTCGAGCCACCCTACGTAGCATCCTACTGAATCAGCTCGGTACTCCCGCTATAGAACTATGATATCTCGTCAGGAGGTCATCGATGTTAGCATCTGGGATGTCCAGAGTCAACCTCTCCAGGTTCTCCTCCAGCTCCCCAGTGATATCATCACCCTATGGTACAAAGCGAGCTCTAGCTCGCCTATCCAATGGAGATGCCCCTCCAGGCCTCGCTACTCCAACATCTGCATGAGAACAAATAGGTCTTGTCACTTAACATAAAAAATATAAACTTTAAAAAACATAAAAACATTTTGTCCATCTTAAGGTTTATTGCTTCTTACTGATGTCACCCCACTACCCTCCAGGCAGGAGTGGTAGGTCAGGATCTCCTATGAAGTCCATGCCTGCATAGGCATAGTCCTCGACCATGAGCATCTGATCCTGTAGCCATCTGAAGAATGGATCACCAAAATTCACCCTTCCCCTACCCACTCCTGTGCAAGCCATGACCTAGACCCACCTCAGCATATGGGGGTCCCGTGCTCTCAAACTTCGGAAAGTCACCTGGGGCCTCATCTATGGAACCCACTCGAAGAAGAAGTAGGCTAAGATGGAACCAAAGCTGAACTGCTTTAGCTCTCCCTGCCGACATTTAGTCAGTTGATCCTTGAAGACTGGAAGCATTGCTTCTGCCCAGTTGAACACTATAGGTGCCATGGCCTCTATGGCATACAACATGTGTGCCTTGGAAGCCTGGTGCACACCCTGACTCCCAGCCACCCTCTGCATGGTGAACAGAACGATCCGTAGAGCCCTATCTATCACTGCCCTGATGGGGATCTTCTTCCCTGATGTACCTATCCTTGGTGCATAGTGCTGATCTATAAGCTCTCTAGTAGTAATGTCCCCGTCACGGGAACCTATCAGTGAGATGGGGGCACCCCGTTTTGATGGACTAGTCAGGAAGTAGATATCCTCTACCTGCACTATAAGTATGTGAACCCCCACCTTGAAATACTGCTATTCTGGATTCCACATCTGCAGTATGTGTTCAAGTAATCTCTCGTGGGACACCATGCTTGAGGTCCAGAAGAACTTCAGGAGCCCAGAGTCCTGTAGTGCGGCAACACAACCCACATTTCTCATGGCAGCAACATCCTAGTCATCATGTGTTCTTTCCTTCCATATCACCATGTTTTTGAGTCACCTAGACCTGCCAAAAACAATAATGGTATGCATTAGAATCATCCTTAAATCATTGGAAGTCAAAAGAATGAGTTTTTCTTGCCCATATAATTAGTTTAAGTTCTCCATGGTCGGCAACGCTTGTGCCCCATTGGAGACAGGTGGTGGCACCACCTGTCCACTGTGTTGTTGGTGCAGTTCTCGGGTGGTACCGCATATCCCGTAAGGGGTAGCCGCAATGCCTGCATATTGAGTTTTATGGTTTGTCAGATAGGCCCAAAACCCCACCAAATCTCAAAATAAGTACTATGAAATGAAAGGCAAAGGTCTTAGCTGTTACCTGCAACTGATGATGCTAAAAACGGACGGTGGAAACTCGCGATATCAGTTGTGGAAGATCTGGCTAAGAAAATGCTCCAAGTGCTCTCTGCTAGAGGTAAATAGTGAAATGTTTTGACTTTTTACTGTTTACTTGACTTATATAGACATTTTTGGATCTGACTTACTATGGTTTTGATATAAAATCATATTTTAGTCAAAGTTTATCTGTCATAATCCCTTAATGTTGGTCTTAAAGGCATTTAACACTTGCTTCTAAGTCGTCTGCAGGATAAGAGAACTTTAGTGAGAAGCTTTGGAAAGTTTGTTTATGGCTTTTTCGTACTTTCTCAAAACGGAAAAGGTCATTGAGCATTTATTACGACACTTTGTCACGCTCGTTAAAATCTAGTATCAAAGTTTCGAGTCCATTTCAAGTTTCTTTCCAAGCTCATAAAATACAACATTGTGTAAAGAAGCATCATGGAGTCCTCTTTTCACCTCTTTTTCAGGCTCCTTAAACACGAAAAAGTCATCGAGTCCATTTCTGATTCTTTGTAGGCTCGTAAAATATGACATCATGTAAAGAAACCTCATGGAGTTCTCTTTAAACCCTTTTCAGGCTCCCTAAATACGAAAAGATCGTCGAGCGATCTTGTCTTCTTCATGCTCATTAAAGTATTTGAAGAGTCATCCGTCCGATGGTAGGTTATCTCTTTTTCAGTTCAGATAGGACTATTTACGAAAAAGGAACACTCCATCCAATCATGATGGGAAGAGTTCTCTAAGGTATGATTTTACACTTTTTCAGGCCTTAGAGACTAAATCATACGAAAAAGGACCCCCTTGGAGTCTTTTTCCGTATTCGTTCAGACTCTTTAAACATGAATGATACCGAGTTTTCTTTTAGTGGACTCATTAAATTAAACATTGAGAGACCCATTTTGGGAACAAACCCCTCCTCTCTCAGGTTCATAAAATATATGACTCTGGACTTGTCTTCTGACAATCTATATCGAGTGTTTGTTACCCTCATTGAACTCATAAAATTGAAAAGAGGCACTCATCAATCATGATGGGGGAAATGGGAAGGGAATCATCTTGTAAATAATGGTAGTTGTTTGTCATTACCTTTGAACATGGCACTTTTCTGCACAACCATGTTAGTCAATTGGGTATTCAGCTGATCTCCATGACGATCCACTTTCATGAGTCATGTCAATCCTTTGAGTCTTTCAAAAGAATGCATTGTCCACTGTCGCATTGTGTATCCGTCCCGTTTAGTCATGCTGCCAAGTCTTTTTGTCGTGCTACCTAATGTTCAAAGGGGATCTGAAGAAGTTTTCCCTTTGCAGTCTACACAGTCTTTGTGTCATTATCTTTGAGTCAGTTATATGGTTACTACATTCACATCATTCCAGAACTATGTTCCGAGTTTGGTGTCATCGATGTGGGACTCATCATGGCCCTCCTTCAACGAGACTATTCTCGTCGACATCAGCTCATCATCCAGGAAATAGTCTTAGAAACAATATTTAGTACCTTGAGATCTGTATGCCTTAATGACAGATTATCTCGCTCTCGACATAGGCTCACATCATTGACCTTTGATCAATAGAATTGATTGGGTGTTCAACATCAGGACATCTATTCACACTCAATATATTGTACTAGGGTACCTTGGGAATCATTGACATTAATGATGATTTCCCTCGCACTTGCTAAGGGTTCACATCATTGGCCAGTAATCAAGTGGTTTCTACCATGTTCAACTTCAGATCATTGTAATCACATGGATAGAATCGTACTTTGTGGGAGACAAGACGAAGACCCTGGGTGTTTGTTTAAAGTGCTCATTGCTTTTCCCCAGGTTGCGATGGAGTTTTGTATATCCAGCATGGATCCACATTTTTATGGTCATGGCTATGCTCAAATTTGTGTCTATATGACATAGATCTATGTTGTATGTCCGGTGGCTATGTCCAAGTTTGAGTCCTCTATCACATGGATCTACATTGTATTTTAGTAGCCATGCTTGTTTATTCCTCTCATGGATTTGCCTTGTATTGGTCTACAGCCATGAGTTTGCTTACTTGTGTCTATGAGTCAACATACTAATGTACTACAGATGCCTACTTGACAACATGTTTCGATCAAGCTGACATTTTCATCTCATGGTGACGAGTTGTTCTCTCAAAGCTCTTGTTTATCATATCCCTCTAAGACTCATGCTTCGGGGGGCATCCTGTTATACCAAAATCTTGTCACCATCATGTGATAAGACATTTGACATACCTACTTGCCCTGAATCCCAGCTTCTAGAGTGGAAACTAATGGTTTTTCATCAATCTTTCATACAAATTCCCAGTACCGCACTTGCCCCTTTATCTAGGAACAGTACCCTTGTTCGCCTTGCCCATCCTCTATTGCCCACAAGCGATGCCACCGCTTATTTCCTTTGGTCCATAAGTGGTTATTACCATAACCGCTCTATCATAGAAGGCGAAATGTGGTACCCTGGGTAAAAAGGGAAAAAGAGAAGTTTCTCGAGGCTTCTAGATAATAAGCCTCGTGTCCTCCCTTATCCCTACTGTTGTGGGTCAGTTGAGCTTGATATCCCTCATCCTAGGATCTTAGAGGTCACCTCACCCACTAATCTCTCAACCTACTCTATCCATTAAAGCCCTATAAATATGAGCTCATAGCCATGGTTGAGGAGAGAACATTGAAGGTATTGTTATGATGTTGGATTGATCATTGGCCCAAGACCATTTGGGGAGAGCATAGAAAGCTAGATTCGGAGCTTTTGGAGATGAGAATGTTTGGTTTCATGGATATGCATGTCAACACTAAGGCTTGGTTGTAAAATTCTTCATATTTCTTTAATGCAAGTTGATTTATGTCCCACATGTGTTGTTGTTGTTTGATTTCACATATATGTTGCTAGATTCCTTAGTCACTAGCATAGATTAGTAGATCATATTCTGGTTGCTTTGATCTGTTTCGTGTTGAGCTCATTGCAGGTACACAGGAGGACTATCAAAGCCTTGTATTCCAGATATCTACAGCTTCTAGGGAGAGTCTTCAACCTCTGTCCTCTATTTGTTTTGGATCTGAACCATTCAGACTAGTGGAACAGCTTGCTGTCCGCAGAAGGTGAAATGTTCCAGCTAACAATATGTTGAGTCTTGCCAAGTCTGTCTCGAGTAATTTCCAAGTCGACGAGTAACATGGAAGTAGATAACTGTCAATTTGGAGGTAGATATATTCAATAATAACAGATTATAGTTATAATACAACATGTCAGAACACTATCAACAAAAAGTAAAAAGTCTCCATGCTAACTGCTTTGGTGTTGACTGGACTGACATATAACTTGAGGATTCCTTTGTTGAGGAATTCCATGAGGTATATGATGTGTTTGATGATAAGGACCATGCGGTATCAGAGGTAGTTGAGAAGATAATGTTCCAACTGAAAACTAAGGAATTGGAATTCTAGCATGTTGCTTGAGTTGCACAATTCAAGTGATATTTTCCACTCCTTCCCTATAGGATATTTATAATACCTCATATCTCGGTTAGCCATGTTGATATTTGTGTAATGTTTGTATGAAGGTCTGGAAAAATTGGTTAGTATTGCTTGTAATCAAGTTAAAATTTCAAAATCCACATGCAATTTATCAAATAAAACTCAGTCTTCAATTTCTCCTTGAACATCAACTAGAGAAGACTGAGAATTTCTTGAATCTATTGTCATCATAGTGTACTACTCTTGAGGGTATAAGTATCAATTTCCATCCCATGGGGACAAAATTCCTTGATGAATAAGATGGTCGAATAGAGACTTGAATGTTCCAATGTCTTGATATAACTGTGATGCGAGATGCAGAACATTATGGGCCAAAGACTTATTAGTAATCACTTTATTGGTTTCAATGACAAGGTTTGTCCTGTCTATTATTGCTAGATATTGGAGCTATTTATATGACTTTTCATTCAAAATATCAATCATAGTCCTAGATGATTCGGTCTTTTAATCTAACTGAGTCAATATGTCCCGAGCATCCTTGGACACACTAACAACTAACTCCATCTCATCTTGCGAGATTGCAAAGTTATTCCAAAATGACGACATTTGGATTGCTATTTGGTCCCATATAATTTGATAGGAGACCTTCATTAGTAGTTTACCACTCATATTCTTAAACAATGAGTGAATTTCTTTCTGTAAATTTTCCTTTGCTTGATTCAGTTATGAGAGAATTGAGTTCTTCTTAGTCAACTCTTCATTCAGATTTATAACTTCATCATGTTTCTGTCTCTGTCAATTGGGGAAAATATACTAGCACTGTGTGAGGTAGGAATTACCTACCAATCAATATAGCTATGTGGTGGAATAAGTCTATCTTTCCACAGATGATAGAGTTTTACCTAGATGGAAAGCATTGCATATATTGTAGAAAATGCCATAGTATGTGGACAAGTAGACAAAAATTATAAATATAGATTTTGTAATCTCTACTATGTGTTTTAGAATTTTTTAGTACAACACATTAGGATTGACAACTTACATCACCCTTTAAGCTAGATTATGATCATTTGTATTAGTTAAAGTACAGATCAAAAGTTGAACTCAGAGGAATTATGGGATGTGATGTGCTTTGGAACTATGTCAACCAAATCCTAACATGAACTGGTCCATAGCACAAGTATTCTCATTCCTTATATTTCATGGATGATTTTTCAAATCCAATTGTTGGAAATTGCTTTGCATACTCCTCAATTTAATGTCGAAGTTTTCTTATCTCATCCTGTATGGCTGGGCTGCTTTCGATGGTGGCCTTGAAGTCCTTCGGTTTTGTACCACCTGAGTTTAGAAATGAAATATATTTCAGGCTTTGTTTGAATTTGATCATGTACCAAATGAAGAAAAAATTCATGAATACTAGTTGTCTAGTCCTTTAGTTAAATACTATGTTTTGTCTAGTTATATTGTTGAAATCTTCTTCAAATTTGTCTAGTTGCATGGCACATGTCAATTAATCATTGCGTTAAAGATCCTAAATTTACAGTTCAATTTTGGCAAGAGTTGTTTTCAAGCTAGAATTTGCAAGGAACATCCTTGAAAATGAGTACAACTTTCCATATGTAGATAGATGGCCAAACTGAGGTGGTGAATTGATTCCTTAAATTGCATTTATGCACATATGACGGGTATAAGCAATCCAAGTGGTTAAAGTGGATACAACTCTATCATGTCCCAATCAAAATGTTAATTGTTCCCTTGGTTGACTTTGGGCATGGTTTTTCTCACAACCTTCTTCTCCTATAATTCCTTACAATCCTACTAATTGACTGTTGTAGGTTTTCCTTCTCCAATATTGGGCTTCTAGACTTTTCGTGGGAGAGATTTAATAGCCAACTGCAATCTGCCTTGAATCTATGTCAAACACTTTAAATGGAAACTGTTGTAGGTTTAGTGTGATTGTTTGAACCATATCGGATTATCATTATGGATTTTGGCTGCATTTTTGGTGTGGTAGAGCATGATAATTGGTGGTATCTCTTACAACTAGATAAGTGGTATTTAACATAGTGTAGTTACACAAGAAGAATAATATACTTGAACATGTAGTACTAAAGAAAATCAGCTTGGATTTACCACCCTCCCACAAATTTGGAATGCAAATGGATGGAACTTACAGCATGCATCTAGTTCCTTTGACCACTTTGTAGTTAGGCAAAGTACTCATGTCCCAAATGGAATGTTGAACAAGTAATTAACTCTACAAATTACTCATGTAGCAAATGCTAATCAAAGTAATTAAATATACAAAGATGTTGAAATCTGAATTCCATGTGTGTTTATACTAAAATCCTAATGAGGAATAAACATATTTGTAATGGAATTTGAATGAATGGTAAAGTATTGCTTGGTTTTGTAGTTTTGTATATACGTGGTGGTCTATAATCTCACACCTTTTGTCTCAATTGGTATTGTTTTGATTCCACTATGTTAAATTCCTTAATGTTGTAAAGCATTGTTAAATAAAGTGGATCAAACTTTTAGCTTATCCTCTTTAAAAACCAAGCATATTCACGGCTGTTGATTAAGTTTAGATAAGACAACCTTAGTTTTTTTTTTTTAATAAAATCACATTAGTTGAACTTTCACAAAAGATAGACTAGACATCTTTCA
Organism: Pseudotsuga menziesii; assembly: GCA_001517045.1. Taxonomy (NCBI): domain Eukaryota; kingdom Viridiplantae; phylum Streptophyta; class Pinopsida; order Pinales; family Pinaceae; genus Pseudotsuga; species Pseudotsuga menziesii. The sequence goes on along the minus strand of LPNX010103213.1, from coordinate 35,958 downwards.
TAGTTTTGTTTTGATTAAGAAAGAATCATGTTAATTTCAACTTTCACTTGAGATGGTGAAGTTCAAGTTCAATGTTTCTTCAATAACTCTAAAAGTAGTTAGCATATATTTGAAGAAGAATTTGGCCTAAACATTGTATTGTCTTGTAAAGCATAATTTATTTTATTCATTCTAGATGTTGTCACGAGCCATTCTAAGTTGATACTCATATGGGTAGGCTTGTTCTCTTCTCAAGTTACATGGGTCAGCTAATGGCATTTCATGGTTTGGTTCCTTGCCTCTATGTCTTCTTCTATTGTGATATGAAAATGTATGGTGTACATGTGTGTGTACGTATGGTTGCAGATACACTTTATATGTGTGGTTACTATCTGTTGATGAAATGATGTTTATATTCATGGTTGGAAAACTTGTGAGAATGGATAAACGATCACACTAATATTTGCAATATAACATAGAATATGCATTATGTAATGAAATTGTGACTAATGTTTTAAATTGATTATTTCTTGGTATTTGCAGAAAAACGGTGAAGATGGCGTAGCAGATGATACTGATTATATTGCCACCGATGTACCAGAGAGAGATATTACTGATAATGATACAATTGGATCAAATGAAAATGATGATGGATATGATGTTGGAATAGATGATGAGGATGATGGTAGCCATTAATGTTACCATTGAGATTGTGGATGTTTTTTTCTTTATCCATGCTACTAGACACAGTGTTATTTTTGTGATTATCCAAGATTGTAGTACATTTTGGGTCATTTTGATTTGTGATTATCCAAGTTCATAGTACATTTTGATTTTGATTTGAAGACATATAAACTTGGATTACTATTGATAATTTTTATTTTTAATATTTCTTGTAATGTTGATATTTTCACTATATATTGTCTATTGTTCTTTTAACCTTAATATGATTATCTGTATGATAGATTATTGATGTGATGATGTTTTATAAGTTCACTTATTTTGAATGAAAGATAATGTCGATGTTATCATTATTATATTTTAATTTTATATATATTGGAAGTTGTTGATGACCTTTTAATGGAAAATTAATATTACCATTTTGGATAAATGTTGCATGTTTCTGTAAAATTTATTCATAAATGCTATGTAATTAATCTCAATAATTGTATCTACAATTAATTTGAATATTTCATTATGTTATTTAATAACTATGAAGTAATGATAAATGAGAACTATTGAAATTAATGAATAATTATAATAATTTGATATAATAAATATAAGAACACACAATTGGATATGGTTGTAGGTGTTAAATAACAAGTCTAATGTGGTGCTAATAAGGAAACAAAAACATGAGCTAAAACATATGCCCACTATGTTCTAGATCTAGAAGCAACATTGGATGCAAAACTTGGTGCTAAGTTGGAAGTCAATTTTGATGCTATGTTGGACACCAAAGTAGAAGCCGAAGTAGAAGTTAAACTAGTGGCCAACAAAGAAGCAAAATTGGATGCTAAATGAGAAGCTAAATTAGGCGCTCACGAGGAAGCAAACTAAGAAGAAATCCTAGGAGTTAAACGAGAATCAAAATGTGGCGCTAGTGTGCGAGTAAAAGTGGATGATAAATTGGGTGCTAAAGTAGTATCAAAACATGGTGCCAATGTGGGCGTAAATAGAGATGCAAAACTAGACATTAAAAAGGATGCAACACTTGGCACTAATGATGGAGCCAAACATGGCGTTGATATGGTAGCAAAATAATATGTTACTTTCAATTCAAAACATGATGCTATATAGGAAGCAAAATATGGTGCAACAATAGAAGAAAAATTTGATGCCATTTTGGTAGCAAAACACGATGCAAAAAAGGAAGCAAAAATTGGTGCAAATTTGGAAGCAAAAATTGACGCACATTTCGAAGTAAAACATGGTGCAAAATGGGATGCTAAAGTGGTAGCACAAATGGATGCAATATTGGATGCTAATTTGGATGCAAAAATGGTGCTAACGGGGATGCCATTTAGGAAGCAAAAATAGACGCTCTAGGAAGCAATAGCGGACGCTCTCTAGGAAGCAAAATAGGACGTTATTTAGGAGGCAAAGTTGGACGTTATTTTGGAAGCAAAAAAATAGACACTATTTTGGACACCATAAAGGATGCTATTTAGGACGCAAAAAAAGACGCTTTAAGTTTTGTCCATGACACGTCCCATTTAGCGTCTAGTTTGGCCACTCAATTTCAAAAAAAATTACACTAAAAAGGGACGCTAAATCGAACGCTAATTCCAGGATTTGTTGTAGTGAAAGTATAGGCAGCTTGTTGGAAGTTTAATTTATCTTACTACTACTCATCTTGACATAAATTTTGTTGTAGGAATACTTTCCAGGTTTATGCATCATCCCTGTGAAGCTCATTGGAATGCAGCAAAGCTAGTGCTGAAATATTTAAAAGTCATTCAATCTTATGGCATCAAATATTCTAAAGTTTCAGACTTTCATCTCATTGGTTATTCAAATTCTGATTTTGATGGAGATAAAGAGCATGGGGTCTCTACTTCAGGTTATTTGATGAACCTTGGATCAACAGCTATCACATGGAGATCACGAAAGTTCCTGCTGATTCTACAACTAAAGCCGAATATGTTGCAGCAGCTTAAGCCACAAAAGAAATCATTTGGCTTCGTAAAATACTTGAATACTTGCAGGAGAAACAAATAAATTCAACGCCTCTCTTTGTTGACAACACTTTTGCAATTCAATTGGCCAAGAATTCAAAATTCCATGATCGAACCAAACATATCAACACCAAATATCACTTGATTCGACATCATGTTGAGGCCAAAGCCATTCATCTGACACATTGTCCTACTTCTGAGCAAATTGCAGATATCTTTGCTAAAGCATTGGGCCGTGAAAAGTTTGAAAAATTTAGAATGCAGCTTGGCATGTCATATGTCCCTTCAGATTAAGGGGGGAATGTTGAGTAATCCTTTGGGATTACATTGTAAATAATATTTCAGTTATTAGTTAGTAATCTCGTTATCTAACTGTAGATAACGGTTTCGATATCCTTTATATGTAACACTCATCTACGTAATAAGATATTGATTTGCTGAGGTTCTTCACGGCCTGTGTCAAACACTAGTACTAAAAGCCATAAGCTGCTAAAGGTTCAAAACCACGTCTGCCCATCCAGGCCTGGAATTTGACATTCCACATAATGTTTTTTTTCATTTTTACATGTATTTGACATATAACGTTTTTATAAACATGTCAACATTGACAAGTAAAAAAATATTTGAAACGTCAGTTTGACGTTTATGAATTTAGATCACCCGTCAAAATTTTTAATACCTATTTTAACTACTAAAACTTAGCTAACAATCATTGGTCATTGTGTTGGGTCAGCTCTTGGGCTGCTCTTAATTTTAATCCAGGAACACATAAATGCTAGACTTCTCTATTTCCGCATATGTGTAAATTTTAAAATTTACTTAATTAATAAATTTTTGTATAAATATTTTACTCATATTTATATATAATATAAAAAAAAATATTTATTCACACTTATATATAATATTAAAAATAAATTGTCGCTCAGCAAAATTGGTTAAACAGTCAAATGATAGGCACTAAAAACTTAAAACCGTCATTAAAAATTTATTGACAGGCACAAGAAAATTGAATCTCCAGGCTTGTGCCCATTCCCTTTTATCTCCAAGTGGTTATCAATATGCATGTGATCTTTTAGATTGGATGTCTTTAGAAATCAAATGGAATGTGCAGTGCACACATAACACATAAATTAAATATCTGGATATAATATCGAGGTTTTGGGAAACATCATGTGATATGTGTCAGATTTGTTCATGCTACCACAGAATGTTAAAATAATATTTGTGTAATGTTATAAGGTATATGAATTTTTATTTTTATTTTTATTTTTTGTTAATAGGTTCAATAATGGAGATACAGTCTCAAAAGATTCCTTGTCTCCCTAGCCACTAATGTTCTGACACATGTCACATCGGCTTAGCGAATGGGGAATCAACAAGTGTTGTTCAACGGGTGACAAACGAGGCCTCCTACTGACCAAATGGCCGCCTATTACAGCTGTTGCTATGCATGATAGATTGATTGTCCTTACATTTTTTTCATGCACACATGCTGATCAATTTTGGTTTTTTTTACTGCACTTCAATTGGGTCTCCGATTCTGCAATCTCAATTCCGAAACTTCTATCCCCCGAACCGGAGGTGTCCTCTGTGTTACGACAGGTGCTACACATGAATGGATTGATGGACTTGATAGATTGATTGCCAATTGCGCATCCTTCTTCCCAACTGGTGTTTAGCGTGTTTTTCTGGTAGGTGGCTTACACGTTTTCACTAGAATTCTAGCTGTTCACCTAAACAATCGGTCCTGGCATATTTTTTTGTGCAGGGTTTCACTGTCCATCACTATAGTTCATTTCTCTCAATTCGGCATAACTTCCCACGATTTTGTGAAATTTAGTCCAACAGTTTTTGTGGGTTTAGGCTAATATTTTCTCGACGGCTTTTGTGGCTTTAGGCTCATAGTTTGTGGGGTCAATTTGGTCGTCATTTTGTTTCACTGCTTCTTCAATCGATAGAATGGTTCATCAATGCATTATTGCTCCATTAATGGGCCTACATCTTAATTTCATTCATACATGAGCCTATATCTTCATTTTGGCTCACCTTATGACGATCTGCAAAATATTTATTATCCACATTTGTTGTTGCACCACCTTTGCTTTGCATATATAAACAAGCCTTTAGGAAACCACTGTTTCTTATTGTTTTCCTTTTCTTTGCTTATATTGATTTTGCTGCTCTTCGTTTACACTAGACAGTTTCCAACAGAGGTTTTCTCACCTTGTTAAATTTGCCGTTATTCCTTCAGTATCCATAAATGTTTTGAATATTCATTGTGGTAGAAAAATTTTTGCCTCGCATTTGACCTTACAAACAAGTTATGTTACTGTGTTTAAATTTTCGCAATTCTATTTAACTCATGGTATATAGATATATGTCTAAATAGGTGTTTTAAATGTCAATACAATTATAGGTATCGGTTTTTAGGCTAAATGAAGATGTTGCTTATGAGATGGTGAAACACCCTTGCTCTGTTTTAATTGACTGTGACTCATGCTCTATTGCAAAAGGACAGTGACTTGTATTGGTTATGTGGCTTCATAATGTTGTAATACTCATGCTATGTCAATAAAATGATAAGTATCAGTTTTTAGGGTAAATGAAGATGTTCCTTATGAGATGGTGAAACACCCTTGCTCTGTTTTAATTAATTGTGCCTCCTTCTCTATTGCAAAAGGACTGTGGCTTGTATTGGTTATGTGACTTCATAATGGTGTAATACTCATGCTATGTCAATAAAATGATAAGTATCAGTTTTTTGGCTAAATGAAAATGTTGCTTATGAGATTGTGACTTGTATTGGTTATGTGACTTCATAATGTTGTAATACTCATGCTATGTCAATAAAATGATAGGTATCAGTTTTTAGGCTAAATAAAGATGTTGCTTATGAGATGGTGAAACACCCTTGGTCTGTTTTAATTCACTGTGATTCTTGCTCTATTGAAAAAGGATTGTGACTTGTATTGGTTATGTGGCTTCAAAATGGTGTAATACTTATGCTTTGTCAATAAAATGATAGGTATCAATTTTTATGATGCACTTGTTTTAGGTAAGGAGCTCAACCTAAAGCTGCAAGGCCACTATAATTGTGGCCGCTTCCACCTTTCACATTCCTCTTTCCACAATGTGGAATGCGTCGATGCATTTTTTTCAGCTCATCGGGAAAATTCGATCCCAACTTCCAACTTCTGCCTATGCGGTTTCCGGAATTTTCATTTTTTGTCAATAATACTTTCTTGTCGACTTCCAGTTTCTGTTGTGTAGATTGCAGAACTCGGAAGTTACATGTTCGCAATTAACTTTCCCTGCTATTCAACTTCTGCTTTCCACCGTGTAGACTGCAGAAACCAGAGAAGTTTATGTCCCTTTTTTATTTTTCTCATTTTTTTCGACTGCTGGTTTATGTACTGCAGAGTGCGGAAATATGAACTTTGTTGTTTTTCTTCGCAAACTTTTTTTCTTCCACTTTCGGACATACAGAATGCAGCACTTCAATATGTTTTTGGTTCAAATACAAGAATCTTTGTCCACGATAATTTGATGAAATTAATTTTTCAACAATATAAAAGTTTTGAAATTAACATTTAGGAAATCTATGCCCGACTTCTGCCTTCCGCCTATGTGGATTCCAGAATTTTCATTTTTTTCTTGCCGACTTCCGCTTTCCATTGTGCGGAATGTAGAAATAGGAAGTTACATGTTTGCAATTAACTTTCCATTATTTCCAACTTACGCTTTCCGTCATGGGGAATGCGGAAATCTGAGAAAGTCTTTCTAGTTTTTTTTTTTTTTTCTCATTTTTCCGAATTTCGATTTTCGCACTACAGAATGCGAAAATTGGACCTTTGATGTTTTTCTTTGCAAATTTTTTTTCCCCTTTCTAAAGTACGAAATGCGGAATGCAGAACTTCGATACATTATTAGTTCAAATAAATTTATTTCTGAATTCCACTTTCCGTTGTGCGGAATGTGGAAGGGAGAAACGCCAAACTAAAATGTAACATATAACATATAACATATAAAATTAACGCTTTTTTTTAATATTTTTCTCATTTTTCCGACTTTCGGTTTCCACACTACGGAGTGCGAAAATAGGAACCTTGATGTTTTTGTTTGCAAAAATGTTTTCTTCCACTTTCCGCTTTCTGATTTCCGAAGTACAAATTGTGGTATGTAGAAATTCGTTACGTTTTTAGTTCAAATATAAGAAACTTTGTCCACGATAATTTGACGAATTTAAATTTTCAACAATATCCAACTTTTGAAATTAACATTTACAAAATTTACATTTAGGAAATCTATTCCCGACTTCTGCATATGTGGATTCCATAATTTTCATTTCTTTCTTTTCAACTTCTTCTTTCCGCTGTGCGGAAGGCGAAAATTCAAAGTTACATGTTCACAATCAACTTTTCATGTTGCGGAATGCGGATTTCCATAATTTGCTGAAAACTAAATCATTAACGTATTAACGGAGTTCTCTTTCATTCATTATTTAATATCAAGGAACTTATTTTTCATTGTAAAAGAATTAGACATGAGTGCTTTATACACAATGAGAATGTTGGACAAGCTAAAAAAATGCCTTAATCATCAATATTTTCATAATACAAGCAAGGTAGCAAACAAGAGATGAAATGACAAAATGTGAAATTGCTCATTCCTTCATATTCCAAACTCTGAAGCACCAGTTACAGGTCAAAATGTTGGATAATCCCCAACAGTGTAGCAACATTAAATTCTTTGTTTAGGCGCAGATAACTTTTGCATCTTTTCTCATATCTGCAGTTGGATGCAGTCCACTTAGTTGTTTCTATCGATCAAAATTGGCATGTTCTCATACACCAATCCCTCGTCACTCCGAAAACTATAGGACGAATGAGGGAGCTATAAAGCCCCTACATCGACAATAGGATTCCGAACTTATCTTCCCAACTCCTCCCATTTTGGCCTTTGATATCACCATGTTGGGAATTATTTCTTCGGCATCCATGAGAGGGGAAATAATGACACTCACAGGTCAAGTTTTTATGCACATAAAAAACCATAAATGAGGTCCAAATGATATTTTCCTTAGTAGGAGGCCCTATTTATTGAATAAGTCTCAAGAAATGTTATTGTGAGTTCGGGATTCTCATGATGTAGTATATCTATATCTTGGGATTAATGTGATTTGTGTATAATTCCCTCATCTCTTGGAGGTCATGAAAGGTCACTTTACGTATTGAAATATCTTAATGTCATCATAATGCCACCCCTTTCTGCTATAACATCATCATATTAATTGCAGAAGTGACCGTCAGCCTCACTTATCATCAGCCTCAAGTGATTTCATGGTGTGTGGACTTGGCATTTGTCACTTCATCGATCCTTCTTAATGATGGTATCGATATGCCCTTGTTTTGAGTACCCTGCTTCCTTGCCATACTACATATAAAGCGTATACTCATCTTATGTTGCTTAATAATTATAGCGATCGCCATTATCAAGCATCAAAAATAGCAAATCTTTCGATTCCAGGATGCAATCTATGTCATCCATTTTCATTTATCTTAAACCTTTATTTCCAACACCGTCATTGGATATATAAATCTTGTTCTTCATAAAATATATAATGACAGTTCAGCAGTGAGCTTCTTAAATGAAACAATCCAATGTGATATCATAATATTACAAAGTTAATATGATAAAAATGTTATGTTTATGTTATTATTTCGCCTTCTTGATTAAGCTTCTTTTTCTCGGCTCTTGCTGATAGTCGTCTTGCCTGTTATGATGCCTCACCATAAGAGATCTCACTTTGTTTCTTCCCCTCCAGGGATTGTCAGCCTTTGCCTATGAGTCCGCCCCTCTGTTTCCAAAAAATGATTGTGGAAAAGAGAAAACGTTATAAACAGGAGATTCCTGAGTCAGTGCAAGCCAACATCCAGAATGCAGAGAGAGAGGTGGAGTTGGAAGGCATTTGCTTGCGACCTGAGGAGATAAAAAATGAATTTAGGGATTTACTCCCCGATATTGGAACCTACAGAGGAAGGCTCTCTCTGTATCATAAATCCTTGGAGTTGCAATGGTCACAGAAGTTTATCCTAGGAAAAACTTTAGTGGAAAAAGACGAGTACCATGGTGAAATTCTTCTTCAGCGGGACAAAATCGTGCTCACACTGCACAGGATTTTGGACAATCAGGCTAAGTTCACCAGGAGACGGGGCATGAAGCTCGAGCCTCATGAACAATTGTTTGATTGACCATGTTATTCTTTCAGTCTTTGTTTTACTCTTTCTCTGTTTTAAAAACTACTACTATTAATGGTTACTTTTTATGTTTTCATGGAAGAATGTTTTCTGAGACTTAGGAAGAACTCCCAATCATTCTGGTTTAGTCTTGTTTCCTCTCGAGGGAGACTGTCAGTCTGATCTACAAGCCTACTTTCCCAAAAATGGCAGGGCTTGGTTTTTTCTGTAAATGTCTATTTTTTGGCTATCGATGGCAATACAAGGACCTACTAATTTAAAAAAATTATATTTTTATTGAATTCTTCTAGTAAAAATTATAATGTTTTTTGGATTATATTTATTGATTGAATTTGCAAACGATCACAATTATATTTGGAGTTTTTCATGTTCCAGTGCTTCCAATTCGTTCAAATTTAGATAACTCTAAATCCTTACATCATTTATATCTGAATGAATTCAAAAAGTAAAAGCCCAAATCATGAGGTATGTATATCATCAATCGATAGTTTGGAGCCTATCTATGATGATGAAGAATGTAGTTGGTCTCTGGATTAAAGGTTTCGGTCCTAAATTTTGTCTTAACATCTTTCTCTAATACGTTACATACTTTTTCACAAGGAACCCACTTAGAAAATGCTGAATTTTCACTTTATCATCTCGTATATACCTGACATACCTCAACAGTTCCAAGAATTTGTTTGCATATTCTTCCGTGGTCAATTGTCCCAATTTCATCTCATGGAGCTCTTTAATATTATCATCATAGTACCTATCAGAGAGGTACTTCTGCTTGAAATACTTCTTGAACTACTTCCACATAATCTTTCTTTCATTGATTTTCTTCACTTGCTTGTGGTGCTCCCATTGTATAGATGCTCTTCCATACTAAGTTGAATATGGCTACTCTTTCCTTCATATTTCCAGAGTAGTCTTGGACTTGGAAATACATTCTCATTCCAAGAAGCCAAGCCTCATCTTCTTGACCGGATTTTACCTCACCAACAAATGTAGGAGGATTTTCCTTCTTAAATTCCCCATGTGAACTATTCTGGTAACGCCTCTTTCCCTTATTCCTATGAGATGAAGAGCTTGAACCCCTAATGGATTCTTCAGAGTCAAATGATCCACTAGAATACTTTTTTCTAGAGATGGTGGACCTCTTGCAAGGATTCCTTCTTGCACTATTCCCACTTCTTTCTAGATTTTTTTTCTGATGCCAAGAGTTTATCTTCCTTTGGATGTCTATCAAACTTTGTAGAATGGATGCATTCAGATGATTTTGTTGTTCCTGAGCTTTAATCCTCCTCTCATTGTCTTCTCTACAAATTTTCAATCCCACCCTTAGGATTCTCATGGTGGCTGCAATATCTGAGGGACCATTGGATTATTTCTCAGCATTCTCAACCCGTATATTCTCCCTCATGGCATCTGTCTTGAGATCATAGGGATCATGTGCATCATTCCTTGTGTTGATTGTCATGTCCCAACCAAGACCAACTTTTCCAGGTTGCACTAGGTGTAATGCTACGTTTTGATGTAACTATGATTATGCAAAATGTGTTCATAAACACAATTGTTACCTGCACCATAATCTCAGAAATTTATAAATTATGTATCAACTGGTTCGCTATAGTTTTCTTCCTGCAAACTATTTATTCCAAACAAACTTTTATGGTTAGCACAAGTTTTCCATAATGCGGCGGAACTAGATGTTCCCAAAAGGTGACAGGGTTGAAACCCGTAGCTCTGATACCACTTTGTAACGTACCCTTACACCTGACTGATATTCATAATAAAAAATATTTATTTCTTCTCCTTTAAAGACAGTCATGGTTTGTGTACATCCTAAATCATTCATTCTGAAGCTCAGGTGATTCTATAACATTCGTTCCACCCTTAATTGATTCCTTCCGCAGCTAGAAAAGTCCTTTCCTCCCTTCACAGACCCTTTTTCAACTTCCTCATTCCCCCTTCTGCATTCCTTGATGCGCATTACGGTGGAAGAAACTTTGTAAATCGCTCACTGTTATTCTTCCCTTCCCACTTTCCACAGGTGGAACTCAAATTATGACGTAGTGATTGGTTCGGTAGGTAGACTCCGGGAAGCGGAATCCATAAAACACTTTACCTTCACATTTGGATTTCCAATCTCTACCTTCCACCTTCCGCATTCTGTGGGCGAATTCCGGTGTGCGTAAATCTGAAAATACTTACCTTTATCCTTTGTCTTCCCGCTTTCTGATTTCCACCTTCCACCTTCTGCATTCCACGGGCGGATTTCGAGGTGCAGAAACACTTAAGTCAGATGCATTCTGACTCTATAACCAAGCTTCTAGCCTCCCTGAACTTAAGCAAAATGCATTGGGATCCAAAAGCATATGTAGATGTAAAATGCAGGAAACATAACAACAACAAACTCTACTTGAATCTTCAGCAAGCATTCAACACATTCATAATAATTCTTAAACAAATACATTGTAGAATTTATATAGAGAATACTTATCTTGAAGATGAAGCTGTCCCACAACTAGCTATGTCGCTACAACATTCCACCCAACCATAGGCCAGTTGTGTTCATCAATCTCTCAACTTCCACCCCTGAGTTGGGCATGATTTCCACAAGGAACTAGGGAACATCAAGCTCACACATAGCTAGAACACATCAAAACAAAACCAAGCCAACCTTCAGTTGGGTTTATCATACTACTCAGAAACACATGGCCAAAATGTACATCAAGACTCATCCAAGCCAAATAACAGTTGGGTTTATCAGGTTGTTCAGTCAAGCCAATCTATGATTGGGTTTATCAGACTTCTAAGGTAGTGGAAGGGAAGAATTGCTAAGCTAGTGAGCTCATTCACAGGGATAGGGACACACCGGTCATGATCTATCTGGTGTGGAATTCATAATACCTACACACCAACACAAGAAAGTATCCCCTTCTCTGCTACACAGTCCCTCGGGCCATACCTTCCCTTCCAGTTCTCTTCAGGGTGTGCATAGAATATTAACCAACCACTCTTATCTTTTGTGAGGTTCCTCTCTTCACTAGGTTTATCAAGCCAATTATGGGCCTCTTTAGCATACAGTCTAGACCCAAACCAGGGTACACATAAGAGAAAATCACAACGTGACATAAGAAAATAGGGTTCCAGTCTTTATCACAGACAAACAGGGTTCCCAACCACTCTATAATATAGAAAACCAAGGTTCCATCCAAGGACTTCGTTGTATGCACAGATGCATGCAATGAGGGCCTAGGTGGAGTGTTAACGCAAGAAGGTCATGTGATAGCATATGAATCAAGAAAGTTAAAAATAAATGAAAAGAATTATGCTACCTACGATATAAAGGTCATTTCCGTAATACATGCCTTGAAAATGTGGTGCCACCATCTAATTGGTAGAAGATTTTTATTAATGTATGCTAACATAAGTTTGAAATACTTGTTTGATCAACAAAATCTAAACGCAAGGAAAGCAATATGGTCAGCTTTCCTTAGAGAATATGATTTCAAGATCAAACATATAAAAGGAAAAGAGAATAAGGTGTTTGATTCCTTAAGCAGAAATGCAAATATGAATTTTATAGCCATTGTTCGCATCTATAAAATAGAATTGGACTATAAGTTTGAAGGTGGAGTAAGAATGGATAAAAATTATCAAAATTTAAGAGAAAAGTTACAGAAAACGAATATGAAAATATAAAAACAGATTTTAGTTTGAATGAAAAATATTTAATGTTGTATAAAAATAGATTATATGTACCCAATGTACCAGAAATTAAATTGTTGATCTTAAATGAAGTACATAAGAGTCCTTACTCAGGAAATCTTGGTTACCAAAAGATGATAACAGTGCTAAGGAAAGACTATTTCTGGACCAATATGAAAAATGTAGTGGCTGAATATATAGCTAGGTGTATAGAATGCCAGCAGGTTAAAGCTGAGCATCGACACCTAGTAGGCCTTTTGCAACCATTACCAATCCCAATTAGAAATGAGAAATTATCAACATTGATTTCATAACATGACTGCCTAAAAATCAAAAGAAAAATGATTTTGTGATGGTAGTGGTAGACAAACTTAGCAAGGAAACTCATTTTATACCTGTTAAAACTACTTATAAGGCTTCTAATATTGCTGATATTTTTATGAAGGAAGTTTTTCATTTGCATGGAATTCCTAAGATCATAATTTCTGAGGGATCCTAAGTTTACTAGTAATTTCTCGAAGTCATTGTTTAAAGGATTGGACACTAAATTAAATTTTAGTACCGCTTATCATCCGCAAACGAATGGACAAACAGAAAGAGTAAATCAAGTTTTAGAAGATATGTTAAGGATGTATGTTAGGGATCATCCAAAGAAATGGGAAGAATATATGCACTTAGTAGAGTTTGCTTATAACAATCATTATCAGGCTTCAACTAAACTCGGTCCTTTTGAAATATTGTATGGTAGGAAGTGTAATACTCCCATTTCATGGAGTAATCCAGTTGACAGATTAATGCTAGGACCTGACTTGTTAAAAAAAATGGAACTAACAGTGAAACATGTACAAAGCGATTTGAAAATTGCACAAGATAGAAAAAAGAGTCATGTAGACCTTAAAAAAACTCAGAAAGAATTCCAAGTAGGTGAGCATGTTTTTGTCAAGGTAAAACCCAAAAAAAGCTCCTTTAAGTTGTAGAGTTGTGCGAAATTAGCACCTAGGTATTGTGGACCATTTGAAATATTTTCAAGATTTGTACTAGTGGCTTACCAATTAGCTTTTCTACCTAATCTCAAAATACATAATGTATTTCATATTTCTATATTGAAAAAGTATGTACATGATGCTACTAATGTAATCGATTGGAATGTTGCCCAGGTTAAACCAGAAGGATATTTTCAGTTTGAACCAGATTGTATCCTCGACAAGAGAGAAATGTTTCTCCGGAATCACACCATTGGATAACTAAAGGTGCAATGCAGGCACCTTAGTCCAGATGAAGCAACCTGGGAAATGGAGAGTCATATGCAGGAAGCATATCCAATTTTGTTCCACGAAGACTCAGATGATATTTAAACAACATCGAGGATGATGTTGAACTTAGGAGGAGGTGTTTGTAGCCCACCTAGAACTAAAAACATTTTTATGTTGTGAAAATACATTACCTTAAAAGCTATTGTAAAGTTTTATGTTGTTGACCAAGGATGGTCAAAGATGATTATAATTGAATATTTTATTATTTCATAATTAAAAGAAGAGACACCCATCCAAAGAGAACTATTGAAGAGTGTTCACTGACCCACTATGAGGAATTATTTGGTGTAGAAGGAAAAAATGACAAATGGGAGCAACAATATTCACTTTCTAGCTGATGCATGAGGCAACTTCCTTGAAATTTTGGTCATGATCCCAAGAAAGGAGGAATTGAGCAGGTGGCTCATTAAATTGCAAAAGTGACCAAAAGACCTAGGAAATCACATATATACCCATCGAATGAGAAGGGGATCACTACATTCTAGAGACTAGAACCTTGTGATTGCTGCACAATGAAATGTTAGGCACAAAAGAGGAATTTGATGAGGGGAAAGCTAAAGTGAGTTGCTAGAGTTTGACTGCAAGTGTTACTGCTAAGTTACAGAGCAGACAAAACAAGCTTCTACATAGTATCTTCGTCTTGGTGGTTCAGTGAACAAGATCGGGGGTCCTAAAGCAAGTAATCTTGGCTTCTTTTAGGAGACGGTTGGGAGGAATGATCTGCTTTGGATGTTTGTCCACTTTGAAAGTTAACAGGTTCTATATTGTTCTGGTTTATTATCTTTAATTTGTTTTCTATTTATTTTTAAAGGATTTATGAATGAGGAAATTTTCCAAAAACATTATTTGGTTTCGAAATAAAATATGAAAGTTTTTATTCCTGTAAATTATAAGTTAAGAGGAATTCTACTACTTAAACAGTTTTTCATAGCAAAATGGTAGACTATCTTTTATTATTATTTAGAAACAGTATTATATTATATATATAGCTTCATCTAATGTTACGTATTGTACATAATTAGTAAATGATTAGCATTTCTTTAGTGTTCTTATACATCCATACAGAATTAAACAAGAGGTTTAACAAAGATATCATAATTTTTAACCAAATAACAAATTATTTTTACAGTTAGGGCTTGCCATAGTTAAGCACAATAAATCCCTAAATGAAAATTTATAACCAGCCAAAGAAACAATAGATTTAGAGTTAAAAACATTATGGCTTCCAGCTGAGGGTTCGAGACCGATAAAAATAAAATACATATGAATATTAATATTTACCTAGTATCAATTTCATATAGTCGAAAGGCTTAACGTTTTCATAATTTACTCAAGTATCAATTTCACACAGTCGAAAGGCTTATTGTTTTAATAATTACCCACTATTAATTTCACATAGCCGAAAGGCTTACTGTTTTAATAATTACCCAATATCAATTTTCACACAACCGAGGAGCTTATCATTTACAAAAGAAGAACGATTTAGGGTTAAACACTTTAAATTAACGAAATAGCAGCTTCAAATCTAACCGTAAAATCAAACAATTTATAAAACATATAAATGTATACCTTACAACATTTTTATCTTAATAATTTGCAATACAATAATTATTTAATATAATTTTTTTTTACTTAATTCCAAGTTCCTACAAATTTCTCAATAAGGGTCTTTTCTTTCCACATCTCAACTTTCCCATGGATTGCTTCCGATCGGATCTGAACAGTAGGGATCTTCTAAGCCCTTGGGAGGCAGCCTCCCTGGCCTGATCTTCACCCCCCCTATGTTCCTCCCTTCTCTCCATCTAGATCCCCATTGGCTCCTCCGATCCCACCAGCCATATGGCCCCGGGAGGTCATGCCAACCATGGCTACTCGAGGGGGGTTGCAGCCCATGCCCCGCCCCACGATGTGATCTGTGCTTCCGTGTGCAATAGCTCTCAATCCCTCAGGGCTTTCCAAAAAACCCTAGCTCCACCCCTCAACCATTTGATCCCATGAGATCTCACCTACCCTTCATAAAGTTGTAAGTTTCTTATTGTGCAGCGATTTTCGTTTCTTCATATGTAATGGTCATGTATGTATTGATTGTACACTGTTTTTGTTGAATATTGGGTCTATCATTCAGGATGATTACATATATTTGAAAGAGATTATAAACTATTTATCACTTCAAAATATTTTATTTAGAGAGGACTCCACTTAGATACGGTTGATATGTAAAAAAATCAATCTATTTTTAAATGAAAAAAAAATGTGATTTCACAATAAAGAAAAAATTAAAATAATATACACATAAAATTAATTTATTAAATTAATAAATAAATTAAAAAAAAAATCAATAAAAATTTATCACATTTAATCTAATTTTATTTGTTTTTTCTTTTAAAAAAATAATAAGAATATATTTCCCGCCTTAATTTAGCTTTCTCTTTACTTGAAAAAGAAAGGCAATTCTTTATCTCCTACATTTTTGTCAGTCTCCTTTGATGTTGTTACTTCCACTCCACTCTTCCATATCATCGACTGATTCGATTCTGAATGATAAAAATAAACGAAAAATTTGGTCGAACCACACATTCCTAATATATTCTTCAAAAGTTTGGAATTAATATTTTGGTTAAAGAGTGATGACCAAGTTTGGAATAATCTTTTGGTTAATGAGTGATGACCAAGTTTTAGGAGGACAAGTGCCGCTATCATTTTCCTCATTCGGCGAAGCATCTTCCTTTGTTCACATTTCTTCATCTATACCTTCTAAAGAAGTGACGTACCCACTTCATGTGCTTATCTACTTCGTGTCTTTATCGTAATTCCTGCGAACCTTTGCTGAAAATAAAATAAGAATAAGTGGGTCGAGCAAAATTTTAGTTAATTGGTAGTACAGATATTTGATACATGTTATATTTACAACATTTTATTTGGTACAAAAATTTTTTTTTACAGATTTTTTAACATTTAATTTTGAAATTATTGATCATTTTGACCAAGTACTCGGAAACAAAGCTTTATTATACATTTATTTTTTAAATTAATTATACATTTATTTTTTGAATTAATTATAACAATTAAATAAATTATATTAATTATTCTATATTCAAAATAAGTTATATTAACAAAATTTATTATAAGATTTAAATAAATTATATTAAATGTCTATAAAACTACGTTTAAGATAAATGATAAGAGAACATTATTTCTTTCTATATTATTAAAAGGAATAATAACAATAAAATATTGACAATATTGAGAAATAATAACCACAAAAGATTTATATAATGATATGCAATAAATAAATTATTAAGAAAATCAAAAAATCACTATTTAAAATTTTAAAATTAAAAATTTATAGAAGAATAAATTAAACATTTTGAACTTTAAGTTAACCATTTGCAAGTCCTCACATGTATAATCTAAAGGAAGTAGTGATGATGGTGGGCCTTCATGTTTAGATTTTGAAGATGGAAAGTTGATTTTAAATACTGGTTATGTGGTTTTGGTGGAAAATGTAATATATGATTTTTTTGAAAAAAAAGAAATGTTTTTATTCTAAATACATTAAAGAGTAGTCACTTAAACAAGTTTGAAGGGGAAGAAAAGTTTTTAATTCTAAAAATCTTAGGGAGTGTTTAGTCCAATTAGCTATACATAATGATAAACTTAATTATAGCATGAACACATTGAAATTCTAGTTTTATTGAATTACTAATAGATATAGCTAGATATAAAATGCAAGAGCATTGTTAGATTTTGTAGAAATTCCATAAGTAACATTTAATTCCCTCATTTGCCTAGTGTTCACCATAATCATAGCCATGGGCCTTGCAGGATCCCCTGTCAGTGTATACATCATGGTGTTTATTTAGGCAATTTTTAAAGGAACAGAAAATCGATTCTTATTTAACATCACAAAAATCTACTCTTATTTAACATCATTTTTTACATTTAGGGAAAAAAAAGAATCTTGGTCAATCATGGTATTAAAGAAATAACATTTACTAAATTGATTTGAAACATTCATCACATGATGCATCATAAGTCTCATCTTCTTTCTTTTAGTTCATTTTTCCTCTTTATTATTCAAGTAATAAGTTAAGAATATTTGAGCATGAATGTTTTCACAGTGTATCAAGATTGTGTTTGATCTTCACCATTGGATTGAAGTTGTTGAGTGTGTTATTTGCCTTTATGCTCAAAAGAATTTATCCAGCAATGATGGGTATGAATAGTGATAGTCCTCATTCCCATGTTTAAATCTTATAGTCATTCAAATGTAAGACCATATTTGATACATATATTAATCAACTTTGATTTTTTGAACCTATTAGGAGTAAATAAATGTATATTCTTAGTTTTATTTTCACTAAAATAATTGATATATTTTAAACTTGATAGTAGGATAGAAACGCCTTGCTATTATATGTAAGCTCATCTTCCTAGGAAGCAATAAGTAAGGTATTTATTTTTACAAAGTTCCTTTAAGCATTCACATGGCTCAAAGTGTTTTCACAAGTATTTTAAAATTTGAACATTCACATAGTTCAAAGTGTTTTCACAAGTATTGAAAAATTTGAACTTTAAGGGAGAAGTATTGCTGGGTTTCCCATGCATATTTCCATATAAAAAAAAAACAACACAACCCTATTTTTACTATGTTGGAGCACGGTCCCGCAGCTACAGGAGAAGCTGCCATTTTAGCGGATAGACAATTTTGGCGAAGATGAAGAGATAAGGTAAAGCTACGACGCCGTAGCATGTTTCTAGCTGCAGATCAGAGCCGGAAACCGTGACTGTTGGGACAGAGAAGTCAAGGAAGACGACAGTACCTGAGCGGCTGAGAAGAGAGAGCTCAACCACTGCATTGAAGGCAGTGACGAAGACAGGAGGGCTCAGCTACCCTCATAAAAGAAAAGGAGCGACAAGGCCGATGTATTGAAGACGAAGGATAGAAGAAGGGAAGCGGTACACAGTACCCATGGTCAGCGCCGGGAAGCATGGAAGACGGCAGAGAGCAGTGGTGTGACGAAAAGCGGCTACTCCAAGTACAGACATGCCGACTGTCACTAGTTAGGGTTTTTGGGTTACTGTTGGGACAGGCCCACAGTGTTGTAATGGCGAGACCTTCGGGCCGCCTATAAGGGGACGTATTTTGTATTGTAAAAGGGTTGGGAAGTTAGACAAGTAAACATCTTTAGATAGTTGTATTATAGAAGCTGAGCTCTGGTTCTGTTATTAGCTGTAGTTATCTTACTGTAACCAGTAGCTGGCTCATTGAGCCTGTATGTAACAATCCGCAAGGATTAACAGAGAGGGAAGAGGATATTGTAGAGAAGCAATATAGAGGTAGAGAAGAGATCTAAGAGAGAAGGGCTCCAGGCTGTGTGCGGAGTTACCCAGAAGATCTCGAGCTGGATATGCGGTGCAACCGAAGTGTGTTTACTTCCCTTGAGTTATAATATAGAAACATAGTTCTGTAGACGTAGCTTCTACCCTGGAAGTGAACCACATAAAATCAGAGTGTTATGTGATTGATTCATGTGATTGCATTTGCTTGTTGTATCTGTCACTCATTACATGAACTTCGCTTACAATTAAATGTATGTATGTGTTATTCAGTTCACAGCATTATAGGAGGATGAATACAAGTAGAAGTCTTTAAGTATTATGTATAAGATTTTGTCTATGTTTCACTCAAAACAGTTAAGAGTCGCAGTGTTAAATAACCTTGTATGTTGAGTCTTGTAAGTCGGACACAAGTAATGCTAAGTACGCTAAGCCGCAGTGGTAGGATATCGCAGGGAGGCGATATCGCACCATCAGAGGAGATGTGGTGCGCGATACCGTAGGTTAAGGATCTAGCGTAGGAGAGAATTACGTGTTTCCCAGGATGCGGCGATGCAATAAGGGCTAGAGTCATCGTGAGTAAGAGGAAACTGCGCGTCGCGGAGAGAGAGCTCGCGGGCTAAGAATAGCTGCGAGACGTACACAGGATGCAACAGATCCTGGTCAAAGACACTTGAGTCTTTGGCCAACCCATTAGAATCACTTCGGGTGAGACTTCAGGCCGCTCTGCGGTCTGTCGCTGAAAGGGCCAGTGAGCTAGGGGTGTTGTTGGTACATTACAGTAAACCCGGGTCTGCTCATAGCAACCAACAAATGGTTGCATTGCCGGTTTTGAACAAACTGAGCACTGATGTTTTGTTGGCATCCTACTAGAGACGAACTCAACCAATGGGTTGGGTCTAAGGAGAAAGAGTTTGTCGAACAAGAGAACAAGATTCCTAGACTAAGTACAAAGGACTGGTTACAAAAACATATCTTTACAGACCTGCATACGATATTTTTTGCGACCTATGGAAACGAGCTTTACGACTGGTTATCAAAGTTGACTGACAAGAACATATTCAAGAAGAAAAGAAACATTGTCTGGACACCAGAGCTGATTCAAACCGTGGAGAACCTTGATAATCCCATTACGAGGACAGTAGAATTTTGGCTTGCGAGTGTGCTAGAAGGCTTCGTCACAGAGTTTGTAGTTGAACAAAGAAAAAGCTTCAGTGAGGCTGAGCGGTACTTCTTCAAAGGATATCGCGGTAAGTACCTAAAATCTTTAAACTTGTCCATTAAGATGCTATTACATGAAAAATGAGTAATGGATATGGTTTCAGATCAATAAGTTAACAAACTGTAATGTCACAAGAGTTTGAGAGTGATTTCAATGACATTGGACGTACACGTAGTGGAAAGAAATATAAAGTAGATTTTAGATCTCCCATATTTGAAGACAGTTCAGATAATACTAGACAACAGAGTCATAGTACCACAGAAAGAACAGAAGGGGGTATCCCTTACCACCCCTACACCCCACGGAAATAGACCGGGACTCAAAAAAATCCCGTAGGAACTCCATCCAGTAGCTCGTAGACATTACATACTACCGCTACATCACCTCCACCTACACCGTTAAGTGGTAGTAACACAACAAATCAACATCCACCACGTAGAAATAGAATGGGGGATGATATGAAGCTACCTATCTTTAAAGGTACAGGGGCAGAGGACCAAGAGCAGCATTGGTTTCTATGTGAAGCCATGTGGACCATTAAAGGAAGCCATGATGATAATATTAAACTTTTACAGTTGGTCACCACACTGAGAGAATGAGCCTTAACATGGTATATGAAGTATGCCACAGTGGTACCCAGAACACTTGTCCAGGTCAGGACCGCCATGATTAAAGAATTTAAGAAACCTAAGTCTGAGTCACAGTGCATTACAGAGCTCAAAGACATCAAACAGTTACCTACAGAGTCAGTGTGGGACTTCAATCAGAAATTCAAAGCCCTTATAGACCAAGTCAGCTTTGAGTTTGCGCCGGAGCAGCATAAGGAATGGTTTATTGCAGCGCTGCTCCCTCACATCAGACTGCCATTAATGCAACAGAAACTCCAGACATAGGATGACGTGTTGGAGATGGCGATGAAACTAGAGGCTTCACCTCTAGCTGAAACCAGCACAGGTATGACAAATCTACAAAACCAGTTAGCTAATCTCATGTTACAGTTGCATGAGCTTAAGAAAGGGAAATAGGTTGCACAAGACATATGGTGCGTAAAGTGTAAAGCACAAGGCCATACTAAAGAGAATTGTCCAGTCTTTGTAGAATATCTAGCAACTGGGGCTCCTAACCCCTTACCACAGACCCACGGGCCGTGGTGTGAAATATGCAAAACGCAAGGACATCCACCTCAGCAATGCCCTCTACTTCAGAAGTACGTGCAGACACCTAAGAAATTATACTCTGTCTTCTGCAAGTCTGTAGGCCATGATGAACATGATTGTCGAGCCTATGATCTCATGGTCGGGAGTAAGCAAGACTTGTACAGAGTCCAATCAGAGACACAGGGTCCAGCAGCAGGACCACAGCATGACCCGGCTCATGCTGGTCATGGCGGATGATTCAGAGGACGAGGACATGGAGGAGGCTTTGGACGTGGAGAAGGCTTTGGCCGTGGTCGCAGACCAGTCACTTGTTACAACTGTGGAGTTCTAGGACATTATGCTAGGGACTGTCAGAGCCCCACCACCACATGTAACTATTGCAAATCTTACGATCACGCTATAGAAGAATGTCCTACCTTGATAGCTAAGATCAGAGAACCTAAGCCAACAATACACCAGAACATCCAGCTTATTGCTGCTGAGTAGGAAGAACCAGAACCAAGAGTCAACATTGTGACTCGCAGCGGTGCTTCCACCAGTGGGACATCGCAGGATACTGAAAAGAACACAGGTCAAGAGTGGGTGCACAAGGCTCCTAACAAAGCAACACCACTTGACCTACAGAAGAATAAACAGACATTTCAGGAAGCTAAGACTTTCGTTGATGACCCTATGCAATCAGGATCGTAGGTACCGCCGTCTAGGGGCGTACTGCAGCAAGCACCTTGTGGCGTTAGCCCTGTACAGATATCGTAGGCTACCACATCGGACACATGCAACGAGGACGAGTTGATAGGAAGTGTACAATCCTTCCTGCGGAGTTGTTTAAAACTCATGAGAAATGAGCAAGCTACCGGAGAACTTCCGCGCATCATAGATCAGTGTCAGCCATCCTCTTCCGTGAGCAGTGCACAGCGTGCTGTTCATAATATTATGGGACATACAAGAACAGGAAGAGAGATGTGACTCATAGCATAGGTTGGAGAATTTGAAATGGATGAGGTGATCCTAGATCTAGGATCAGAGGTAAATGTTCTGACTAAGCAGACATGGGAATAGATGGGTAGCCCTAAGTTAGTCAGATCGCCTATCCATCTGAGATTAGCTAATCAGCAGCGGATATCACCCCTGGGTCGATTACCGTAGGTGCCAGTTGACATTGACGGAGTTCGCAGCTCTGCGGACTTTGAAGTTATAGAAATCATTGGCGATAGTAGACCATATCTAGCATTACTAGGCATTGATTGGGCGATCGGTAACATGGATGTAATCGACCTAAAGAGAAGACAAATGACCTTTGAGGACGCGCAGATCTGGGTCATCGCACCGTTAGATCCTCTTCAGGGTCCTAGATACATTGAACCTATCCAAGCAGAGGAAGAGGCACGTAACATGGAAAGTCTCTATCAGATGATTGCGAACCAGAGCGACTACATCAATCCAACCGCAGAAGGGAACATTAGTTGGCGATGCGACAGCTCATGCGCATCGGATTCAGATGTTGGTCTAGAGAACTGGCATAACAGACTTTACGAAGTCTCAGCGCGTAGATGTGCATACATGACTAAGTCACTGCGATGGATTGGTGCAGATATCAACGAGATTCCATCATTTCATGGTCTAATAGATATCCAGGACTTTCTCACGCAGTTTGAACAACAAATTACTCACGAGCAGAGGATCGCAGCTATGGACCTTGCAGTATGAGCCACACCTGCAAGATGGTGCTATGCACATAAAGAGAATATCGCATCATGGGATGATCTTAAGAGATTGATGGCGATCAGATTCTCTACCGACAGAGAGTATGTCCAATAGAAATACACAGGAGAAAGTGACCCCAGGTCACATATTCAGGCGTGTGAACAGAATTGGTCGGACATTCCCGAGGATGAATGGGTTCACCGATTCATTCACACTTTGGACACAGTTCC
The DNA here is from genome assembly GCA_001517045.1 of Pseudotsuga menziesii. Classification (NCBI taxonomy): domain Eukaryota; kingdom Viridiplantae; phylum Streptophyta; class Pinopsida; order Pinales; family Pinaceae; genus Pseudotsuga; species Pseudotsuga menziesii. The sequence continues at coordinate 12,382 of LPNX010103213.1, read as the reverse complement.
AAGGAATTGGCACATAGAGACTGAATTGCGCAAGGGAACGACTACATGGCCACTTATGATAGACAGCTTTCTACTCACCTTCGCTTTTGAATTTGAGTATCCAAGTGTTGATCAGGCCCTAGATGTAATAAAGATTAAGATATTTGAGGATTGTACCCTATCAGTACATACTCAACCTGAGTGGGCCATCTAGTTAGAAGATGCGCTCGAGTGCTATAACTTCACAGCAGAACCAGAGGATGAGGATGACGACCCTCGCAACATCAACATTCCAGAGTTAGAAGGGACTCGCGATGTTGATGGACCGAAGTTAGAAATTCCAGCAATCACAGAGCCCATCAAGACTAAAAAGATCAATATTGGCACAGACACAGAACCAAAGTTTGCCTCTATTGGAGACTATTGGAACGATGACACAGTCAGACAGATTGCAGACTTGCTACATGACTATCAGGACCTATTTCCCACCAAGTTCACAGAGATGAAGGGAATAGTTGGAGACCTGGGAGTAATGAGGATACCATTGAAGGAGGATGCAAGACCAGTCAAGCAGTGTCCTTACAGATTAAATCCGTGCTATAAAGAAAAAGTTAAGGATGAGATCGATAAGATGCTAGCAGTAGGCATCATTGAACCCGTAGAAGAAAGCGAATGGGTTAGCCCCATGGTCATACAAAAAAAGAAAACCAAAGGAGACATCAGGATCTGTGTCGATCTGCGTAAACTCAACGATGCATCGCTTCATGATCCATTTATGACACCTTTCACTGATGAAGTGCTAGACAATGTGGGAGGACAGGAGGTCTACTCCTTCACCGATGGCTTTTCAGGCTATCACCAGATCAGAATCCATCCACAAGATCGATCTAAGACCACCTTTGCAATAGAATGGGGCTCATTCCAGTATACGGTATTAAGAATGCACCAGCTATCTTTTCTAGAGTAGTAGTTGCTTTATTTAAAGAATACATCCATAAATTCCTAGAGGTTTATTTTGATGATTGGACTGTATTTGGATTAATTGACAAGCACATAGGAGATTTAAGACTAATATTAGAGAAATGTAGGCAGTACTAGATTTCTTTAAACTTGAAAAAATATATATTCTGTGCGCCATTCGCTATTTTGTTGGGTCACATTGTTTGCAGGAAAAGCTTGATGGTAGATCCCGCAAAGATTGCCATCATTGTAAATCTTCCAGCACCCAACTCAGTCAAACAATTGAGGACAGTACTTGGTCATACCGGGTACTACAGAAAATTCATCAAGGGCTATGCAAAGATTACAGCACCGATTGAAAAACTGTTAAAGAAAGATGTAAAATTCCTATGGAATGAGGAATGCCAGCAAAGCCTAGACACACATAAAGAGAAGATGGTTATAGCACCCATCTTAGTATTTCTAGACTGGACTAAGCCGTTTCATGTACATGTGGATGCATTTGGCATCGCACTAAGGATTGTTTTAACGCAACTAGGAGAAGGAGGTATCGATCATCCTATCGCATACTCCAGCAGAAAGCTATCTACGGCAGAAAAGAACTACACCACGACAGAAAGAGAAGGCTTAACTATGGTGTACGCTCTACAGAAGTTCAGGCACTACCTGTTGGGTGCCTCGTTCAAGATGTTTACTGACCATTCCACATTAAAGTATCTGGTCAATAAGCCAGTGTTACGGGGAAGAATCTGCAGATGGTTACTCTTATTTCAGGAGTATGATTTTGAAATCATTGTGAAAGCAGGAAAATTGAACGCCGGACCTGATCATCTGTCACGGATAGACTCAGAAGAAGAGCCAAGTAATCTAGAGGACAATTTGCCAGATGCGCAGTTGTTTTCTATCCAGATCATAGACGAGTACTATGTTGATATCATCCACTTTCTCACTACAGGATGGGCACTTGTTGAGTTTACTAAGCATCAAAAGAAGTAGTTGGTTGTTAAAGCAACAGACTTCACCTTGATCGCAGGACAGTTATACAAGTTAGGTCTAGATGAAGTCCTGCGCAGATGTGTGATGCCGCATGAAAAAGAGGCTATTATTAGAAAGGCACATTCAGGTACCGCAGGAGGTCATTTCGCAGGAAAGCCGACTGCGTAGAAAATCCTAGCTGCAAGATTATGGTGGCCTACGTTGCACAAAGACACTAAAGACTTTTGCAGATGCTACAATATCTGCCAGAGGGTAGGAAAACCTTCACGATGAGATGAAATGCCGCTGCGACCGCAGATTACGCTGCGTGCATTTGACAAGTGGGTTATAGACTTTGTGGGTCCTATCAACCTACCAGGAAAACGAACTGGTGTGAGATATATCATCACTGGAACTGAGTACCTTACCAGGTGGGCAGAGGCCAAAGCAGTAAGAAATTGTGATGATGCTACAGCCGCACAGTTCCTTTTTGAAAACATCATTAGTAGATTTGGATGCCCAGTAATTTTGATGAGCGATCAAGGCACACATTTCTTGAATTGCACCATTGAGGCCTTGACAGAAGAATTCCAGATACAGCACTGTAAGAGCACTTCCTACCACCCACAAGCTAATGGTACGGTGGAGGCCTTTAACAAAATTTTAGAAAATGCTCTTACTAAGATCTGCAACAGCCAAACGAATGATTGGGACCTCAGAGTTAACGCTGTATTATGGGCGTATAGGACTACATGCAAGAAACTTACAGGACACACATCTTTCAGCTTGGTGTATGGACAGGAGACTGTTATGCCTATGGAGTATATTCTTCCCAGTTTAAGAATTGCTCAGATCATCGGGATGGCTGATATAGATACGGTGCATGAAAGGCTAGCACAGCTGCTTGCCTTAGAGGAAGACAGATTCATCACCGAATTCCATCAGAAAGTGCAGAAGGCACGAGAAAAAGCTTGGCATGACAGACACATTAAGAGTAAGACTCTTCAGATCAGAGACCTGGTACTCCTCTATGACAGTAAGTTTATTAAGTTTCCAGGGAAGTTCAAGACGCATTGGTTGGGGCCATATCAGATACAGCAAGTTACAGAGGGAGGTGCCATTCAGCTCAACAAACTGAATGGGGAGTTTCTTCCCACATTGATTAATGGCAGTAGGCTTAAGCTCTATAGTGATAGCCACTCCACCTCTCAGCCCTAGCTTAGACAACTTATAAGGGTGTAGATGTCTAGTGTAGTTGAAAGGAGGCATTGCACTGGGAATTAGTCTACACCGGCAGGTATTCTAAGTATAAGGACTTGCATGAGGACGGTTCATTTTGCGCAAGTCATAAGCGGCTTGCGGGAAAAAAGAAAAAAAAACGCTTAAGTTTGTTTGAGCAAGTGATGCGGTGTGGCATTGCAGCAACGCGATGTTTCTCCGTGCCATGTACCCAGTTTTGCAACAAGACAGAGGGCTAGTCAAGTCGCCTTCTAACAGGCAGTTAATGAAGAAATGACCGGTATACCTTACCGTAGATCTGGCAATAGCATAATCAATTTTCCAGATTTGATAAATCTTCGACGAGACCAGCGCTTGCACACACACGCTTCGAGGGAAATTTGATCGGATTTCAACATTTATTGAGGATCGGGATGACGGGTGTGGTCTCGTCCATGAAATTAATACGACCGACGGGTTCAGCCTAGATGACCGTTGCGTCCGGGATTATCGCCTTCGACATAAAAGAAGA